>APFE030863775.1:73945-109733 GCA_000404065.3 Pinus taeda | reverse complement strand
TATATAGATAAAACATAACACCCCATTTTTATATATGTTGAAAAAATTAATGTTATAATGTTACATGAAAAAAAAATCTAGTGTTACATGAACCAAACGATATAAAAATTTCTACAAATATAAGCCTCATTTCAAAATGCAATAGAAAAAACTGTAGAAATCGAATAAAAATGTGGCCAATATTCAAAAAATGAATATTGGCCATGGTGATAGCCAATATTCAAAACCTCCATTTTTCTCATTTCATGATGTAATATGAATCCACAATAATAATATCAATACGAACCAGTTATAGAAATGATTTGGAATGATTGGTTCATATAACTCATTGTTTATGTTTGAATGGTCTACTGTAAAGAAAAGAGCAATAGGCACTTAAAAAAATAAATAAGTAAAATGAACAGCATGAAAAACAATGTAAACAACTTTCTCAATATTACTATGGATATGATGAATTTATTAATGTAATGAATATATGAAAATTATTATTATATTAAAAGTAAATCAAGAGAATAATTAAAGCAATTAAAAAAACATACTATAAAGAAGGTCACAATTTTATTAGTTATATTTCATACTGATATGGACTTCAATCGCTCCTCTTCCTTCTTCCTAATTGTAACATATGCGCTATCTTTCAGCTTGGAATAACGTTGGAAAGAAAAAGGTAGTGCAATGCATAAACCATCTATTAATTTCACTCTTGATATGGCTGTGAAGGTAAGACCTTGCTGCTCTTTATTCCCGATATCAACTGACGCTCATTCTAAAGTCAATCCCTATGACTTGTGTATTTTAGGATGCCATGCCATCTTCAAAGGAATTTGTTTTCAATTTCCTCTTATCACTGGGGTGATAGGGACAATGTTTAGATTCTTGCATCAAATGGAACACCAACATACTTATCAAGAACAACAATTGTGAACATTTGAAGTTGAGGTGGCTTAGAGATAGATGGATAGAATATATCCTTAACAAAACCAAGTGTAGCATTCACCAAGCCATCGTCAACCCATAAATTACATGTCAACATAACACGCTGACCACGACACAACAAAACTTCACAGTCCAATTGATCATCATCAGCACCACATGTTTCTGAATGCCTTGAATGCTCAGCAACACATCATGCAATTTTAGAATTTAATGATTTTAACATATACCTATTATGCAAGGAGACCAAATTATTTGTTAGAAACATGTGAACCGTTGCATTAAATAAATCTCTCTCTAGGATGCAACCTCATATCAGCTCGTCACATAAGAAACTCCCAATCTTCAAGAACAAGTTCTACGTTTCTTATGTTATTGAGGACTCTACAAAAACAATATTGTTTCTCATTATTCCCTTGTTGGCAAAAGATTGTGTCAAGAGTGACAACAATGTTGAATTTGTTCCACAATACTTTTCCTACTATATTACGCGCATACAAAGGCTTATCTCTGACAGGAGGTAGTTGGCCAAGGTCACCCACAAGGATGATGGATCTGCCACCAAAAGGAAAATTCTTTTTCTCTCGAAATGCTCCTCGTAATTGAGCATCTATTTGCATAAACAACCTTG
Source organism: Pinus taeda (assembly GCA_000404065.3). Lineage (NCBI taxonomy): Eukaryota > Viridiplantae > Streptophyta > Pinopsida > Pinales > Pinaceae > Pinus > Pinus taeda. Next base: position 108,169 of record APFE030863775.1, on the reverse strand, counting down.
ATCCTAGAAATCTCATTTCATCAATCAATATATATCTAACATGTCACATTTCTTCTTGGAATACTGCATGTGACTACCCTTGTAGTGCCTGCATATCTTTAATTGGATTTTTTAGAGCTGAGTGTATTGTTTTTGCATGTATATTAAAAGTAGCTATTCTTGTTGGGGCAAGAAGAAGCAAAGGGATTCTTCCATTAGTTGACGAATTAGAAAGATGTTCAAAAATACAATGGATAAGGGAAGACTTCCTAGTGCCCACAGTGCCCTGAATAGAAATAAGAAGAGCTTCAAGAATCTCATATTGAGGGAAGTGCCTTAAGACAATTTCAAAAGCAAGTCGTTGCTTTTCCGACAAATAATGTGGACATGCAAATGTTTTATTTGAAAGGTCAACAATATCACCTGTTGATTTTTCATTCCTTATAAAATTAATAGCTTCTTCTGCAACATTATTAGAAATAGTTTTACTTTCCCAGTCAAAGGATATATCAAAGTGCCTTCGACCAAGGGTGTGAAGATCATAAACATTCACGTCATTTGGTGGAACCAGATGAGAGAAAATCTTCTACTCTTGAAAATCATATTCAAGATTCATTTCCTGGTTAAAAAAATCACCATATTCTTCATCTTCAATATTCTCTCTAATTAATGGATGTTGATCAACATTCCATGCTCAATATCGAAAATTCCTCCAAATTTCAATAATAATTTCAACTGAAAGGCCAATTTCTGTAGGAATGTCATGAAATGGCTTGTACAATAGCAATTATGTCCACCAAAAGGTTTCAAATTCCTCTAAAGCCTCACTAGGAATAGAATAACACTGTGTCCAAGCCTGAACAATGGCATGAACATATCTAGGCTTCCATGGATCTTGTTTATGCTTGCTATCAAATGTCCAAGATCTTGCTATTTCTATCAAAGATAGATGTTCAAGGAAAAAAGGTCTCTTCTGATAATGTTCAACAAAAGTATTCTCACATGAATATATCTAAAGATTTTGAACTATATATACTATCAAAATATAAATATAAACATTAAAATGAACATAAACATTAAACATTGTTTGAGAATCAATGACAAAAACCAATACAAATAATATGTATACCATAAATCATAGAAATTATAATTATACAAACAAAGAGAAATGCATAACATCGAGAAACATTTACATGTAAATAAGAAAACTTTAGGGGAAACAATATTAAATATCTTACATCACAAAGATTGATACAAACATAATTTTAAAGTATTACCATAAAGACATCTCCATACTCAATCAAATCATTGGAATCCTCCAATGTTGGGTACCAAAGCCAAGGCATCTGCTTATTAGTTGAATTATCAATATCTATTGGAAAACAGATGCAAGTTACCATGTCATATAATAGGAAAGGAACTTCATTACAGATGCACATAAGAACTAGACCATTGACACTTCAGAACGGAAGATAGCCAGGACATTTGCTATTTATATATGCAGAAACTTCTTCTGACAACTTCCATCTAAAACCCCAATCATCTTCAAAGTAGTAAATTCTTCATTCAACACACAGCTGACCAAATTGGAAATGATCTATTTCTTCAATTGACCATACAGAAGTGGACCCATCATTGACAAGGCATATCAACTGATTCATGTATATTTCTAACGACATACAATGTATGTCACTAATTGGAACAAATGAAAAACCCCACTCATTTTTTATTACGTCAAACCAGTAGATTGTATACCCGCACCAAGGATACTCTTCATACTCCTTGTCAAGATATAGCCAAAACAATTTACTTTTATAAAACAATACATTCTTATGGGGTGAAGTGCTAGCAAATGGAACAACATCCCTTTGCCATACCCTATCAAGACTACTACAAACATAAAATTCAGACTACATTCTGTCATAGATATGTTTTAGAACAACTTAGTCATATTTTCTGCTGCTTACATTTTCAAATAATGAAAATAATCGCGAGTCTCCAATTAGTATTGGTCCTATGTTTTTTAATGCCTTTGTAAATGGATTATTTACAAAATAGTTGTGTGTTTGGGAGCATTCTGTTGGTAAGGATAAAACCACCATTGGTCCAACAATACACTGTACTCTGTATCTTGAATCTATGAATCCCAAATGAAATTGATATATGTGGAGATTCTAATTAAGGTATTGAGCAACAAAAAAATTGTGTTCACTATTTAGGAAAGGAATGAGAACTCCAGATTCATTCGTAGAGACATTATTGCAACGTAAAAAGAACGAAGGGTTTTGCGAAGCATTCTTCCATTTTTTACAAGCAGTGACAAACTTTATCACAGCTGATAAATGGAGCCACAGGAAGACAACTTCAAGGACTTCGAGTGGAAGAGAAATCCAAATAGCAGGATCCATGATGAAACAGTGAAATCACCTAACAGTAAAAAAAAAAAAAAAGAAGCCATTTGATATCAACAAAACAATTTAATGTTGAATAAAATTAAAAGTAACATAAATACATAATTTACCATATACAATTTTCCATTTCGTTAAGGATAGGAAATGTTAATGGTTGTGTAAGAGTGAAATTTGAACCAATAAAAAATAGTTGGTGAACAACTTGTTTTTTTTTCTAGATTCAAGATCACATGGCTACATATTTTGTATATTAGTGAATTTATTTTAGCTATATGTTTTAATTATGTATGTAATGTGAATGACCTACATAATTTCTGGTTGGAATTTGACAAAAAAAATTCACTCAATCATAATGAATCCAAAGATATCAAATTAAAATTATATTACTAAATTTCTAAAGCAACATATTAGTATATATTAATTTTTTTCATATTTAGAATTAATCTAAAGTCATTTTACTTATTTATTAATAAAACAATAGATTGTTAATATGATAAGAGAATCCTTGTAATGGACTGCATTAATATCACAGCCTAAGCATTCCAATGAACTACATTAATATGTACTTGATTATGATTATGTGGTATATGGGGGTTAAATTAATAAATATTAGGAAGTTTAAGTAATAAAAAAGGTAATATGTTTTATGTTTGTGAGATTTTTCAACATAATTGTATATATTTATAACTTTTTTAATTATTTGAATTTCTTAACATTTATTAAAATACTATTTCTTACTTAATATTGTAATTTTTAATGATACACTAATCATAATAGTTATAATTTAAACATTCTTAACCATTAAGAAAATGTGTTTTCTAAAACAATTAATTATATGTCTCCATCTTTTTAAAAAAACAATAATATATAACTTGATCTTAATGGGTTGTCTAACAAGTAGATTGTAATGAATTTTTGGTTGGCCTAACTACATTTTACTTGTGATTCCAAACAATCTTTACTCAAATTTACTTGCGATTTTTTTTTTGAATCAAATTTACTTGTAATTCCAAAGAATTTTCGGCAAATTAAAAACAATAAAAAATCTAAAAGCACATGAATTTAAACATGAATTAAGTAAGGTGCTTAATATTTCTTTTTAAAAAAATTGAAAAGATTTGTTTCAGGGATTACAAATCATTATGAATCTAAAAAATATCATTTTTATATATAACTAAATTATTTTATTCTTTCAAAAAAAATGTTTAAAACATTCTCAAAACAATGGTGCCATATAGTTAATTTATAGTGAACAATTAATTAGGTTAATTATGAGTAATTTAAATATATTTACAAATAATATAAACTTATTCATAAAGTAATATGAATATAAAGACAATATTGATATGCTAAAAACACTCAAAACAAACTACAAATTACATTTGATAAACCATTTCTACATAATCTTATGCTATTGATTTAAATTGATCAAGTGCAACTTCCACACAATTTTTTCTTTAAATATGAATAATGGATGTCATTTCACTTTCATGCTTCGTAATAGAAAAACACAGAGCTAATCGAAATCGTGGCTTTTTCTATAAACGTCATTGTTTATTGACGATTTAAATCCGAGCGGTTGGATCACCGATATCAGATCGGTGAAGTTTATTTACATGGTTTTGGTCATGCAAACAAAAATCCAAGTTATACTAACAATTAACACAAACACTTGGTGTATTAGAAATCTAGATTTGAAATGTTATACATGGAACTTTTGTAACTTGTGGGGTGTGTGAATCATTACCTATCGCATCGCAAGTTTGTTGAAGAGGAAGGCAAACACCAAGTCTTCATGAGTTACCATTAGTGACTACTGACATATCGCATCATAACACTTGAGTAGGGGTGACAAGGCCTTAAGCTGGGGGATGCAGTGATTGCCGATAAGTGATTGGCGCAATAAATCGCATCGAGACTTTAACAAAGTGAAGCTCTAGATCAAGACCCTTGCAACTTGTGACTTGCGATGATGCGATTTAATCTGGAACGTCGGTTCAGTTAGATCATGATCTGCTGTGAATCAAGGACATTTTTGTTTATAAAGTGCAAATGCATTGTTTTGGCCTTATTCCAAAGGCATTCCAATTCTAAAAGCAAAAGACAGAATTGTGTAAAAAGTGTGAACAACAGGGTGATTTTTAAGATTTCTTAAGCCATTATTTCCACCGGCATCAATGACATTAATGATGAAGTGAATGGATCAGTAACTGCCTTGTAAATAAATGCTGAGATACACTACAACTAGGCTAATCATCCAATAAGCAAAACATAAACACTTGCAGCTTTATGGATTTTAATAACAATGAAAGATGAAAAGACCATGAAAGTTTGATGGTAAACCATATATCAAATAATGATTTGTAATCCCTAAAACATATTTTCCCAATTAATGACATTAATAACAGAGTGAATGGATCAGCAACTGCCTCGTAAATAAACATGAAGACATACTACAACTAGACTTATGGTCCACTAAGCAAAACTTAAACGCTTGCAGCTTTAGGGATTTTAATAACAATGAAATACCAAAAGACCATGAAAGTTTGATGGTAAACCCTATATCAAATAACCAATGTGTAGTTTTCCATCGTAAAATTTCCAAATTTTTGTGGGTTAAAAAGAAGACAATGCTTTCATATGAGTGAAAACAAATACAAAATGTAGAGTGTGGTTTGATAGTATAATCGTAGGTTCTATTATAACATTCCTTTATTACTTTAACCTAAACCTAAAATATGCACCCATTGGAACTGGGTAATTAAAGTCTTATAATAATTGATAGTCCGCTGGAGTCTCAATAACATCATCTTCTTGCAGTGATTCTTCATCCACCATCAACAAGAACTTTGAGACTTTGAGAGTGTAAATGCGAAACAGGGCAGAGTATATATAAAATTATTAGATCATAGCATTTAAAAAAAACCCACAACCTAAATAGTGTCCTTTGAGATGTGCTGTGCATAAACTACACCCATGGAAATTAAATACAAAATTATTAAACCATTAAAATATTTTTGAGAGTGTTTAACTAAAAGACTAAAACATTATTTTTTCTACGCGCTAGTCATCTCATTTGAATTAAAGTGGAAAAATATGGCGGAGGGAAAATGTGTAGATACTTGTAAGATGAATGGTGGCTCTTATTGCCTATCCTTTATGAATCCTTCCATCATACTTGATTCTTTTCACCTTCTCCATAGCTACTTCATTTCCCAAACTCTAGCATTCCTTCTTTCCTTCATGTAATGAAATTTAACATCAGAATTTAGGAATAATTCAATCAGACACCAACTACACCAAATTATTAGAGACAGCCTAGAGAGGATGGAAACAATTAAAAACGCAATAACTAAGAAAGGGTTTCTCCAATGTTGAAACCTGAAAAAATAGTAGGTATATAAAAGGAAGGCTATGAAAGGTTTGTCACCTTTTTTACGAGATAGAAGCCAAGAGAAGCCCTTCAAATCTTTAGAGTAATCCTTCCAACATTTCAGTAATCCTTCAACAATTCCAACAACCCTAAGTGCTAACAAAGAAATGCATGGAATGCTAATGAATAATAAGTACAATAAATATATAATGACAATTTAAAACGCTCAAGATGGAGTGGCGGTGTTATTCTATCAGGCGTGGAGTGGGAGAGTTATTTCCATTGCAGATTAATGGAACTATGGGTGAAATTGATGGCACGTATTCTTTGGAAAAAAAACACTTGGCAAAGGGTTGAAGAGGCATAGGTTTAAGAATGTGAATAGACATACTTTTCACAATGGGGTTTGAATAGATGTTTTATAATTTGTTTTTAATATATTTATGAGTGTTCAAAAAACACTTGGAAAATGGTTGAAAAGGCCTAAGTTTAAGAATGTAAATAGATATAAGTCTTAGAATCAATGCTGGTTTGAATATATATTTGATAATTTTTTTAAATACATTTCTGACTAATGAACATACATGGTTATCAACAAGAGGTACAGTAAATTTTTAATCATTCTTTGAAAAAAATAATTTAGGTATGGTTTAAGCATGTGATTTAGACATGCAAGTAAGTTAGTGGTGTGAATTCTGTCCATTGATATAGTGGCAACAACTAGAATATACTGGCACCTTTCAATTTAGGTCATCCTATCAAAAAGATTAATTAAGAAAATGATTAAAGTGCACAACTCCAATAGGAGGGATGGCTATCGCCCTAAAAGTTAGTGATGTATATGAAGAGTAGAACTAATTACCATTCTTTCGCTTGATCAAGATCTAAACGGAAAGGTCTTTTTGTGATGGAAAATGTATGAGAGCATAAAATTTTGTGGTTCTATTACTGGAGAGTGTGATATAACTATTGAGGAAAACATTCTACTTACAAAAGTGTATCCATAGGATGGAGCAAAGGAAACCTATTTGAATGGAATGCTTAAATTTTGTAAAAGGGGATGAACAATGTCTAATAAAGTTTAGGGTTGACCAATGATTTGTATTAATGTGGGGGAGAATAAGTTTATCTATATGTATGCCCTAGTGAAACCATCATAAAGTTTTGTATTTGTTTTATCTTAGGGGATGAATAAGGTAAAAAAAAGTGAAACCATGATAAAGTTTTGTATTTGTTTTATTTTTGGGGATGAATGAGGTAAAATATTAGCTACTGAATAACACTTTAGAAAACCCAAATTTGGAGAACAAGGATTTTACTATCATCAAAATGGAGTTATGCCTTGCAAACAAATACTAATGATCAATAACTCAATGTTTTGTCACCTGATATATGTGACCTTGGTGACAAACATCATGTTCTATTCTACAAATATTTGCTGGATATCATTCCCTAGTCCTCACAATCATTTCAATAAGTTTTGTATACTAACCATCAAAAGAAAAGGCGTCCTTTACATTAGAAACTATTTTGAAGAAACTTGAAACCTCATAGGCATCTTCAATGTCATCTTGGCATTTGTAACATGAAACGATCATGAAGATTTACCAAATTAATATACATATATAAATTTAAATGGGGTTTTAAAAATTTCCTTAGCTACCATTAACGGATTACAACCTCAATATGGCTAATTCTATCTTAGATGTTAAAGTGGTAGCAAAAGTCTGGTTCATGAAGTAACAAGTGATTGGTCATATTGGTGTGCCTGTAATTTATTCCAGCAAGGAATAACCAAAGGTAACTTCCCTTACAAATTTCCTTGTAGGGCGGTATAAGGCTCTTCTTCCGTCAGGCTATGTCCAACACTTTCGATTTTTGCCCAACCAACCCATAGACTACTTAATATGAGATAACATGAGCGGTTTGGTGTAACTAGCTCGACTGAAACACCGGCAGAGGCTCCTTAGTTCGAGGTATTTCCCACTTAGGTCAGTAGAAATCGATATGCAGGTATACCTAAGCACTAAATGAAATTTATCCATGTCTGCAGAAATCACTAACCTATAAATGCAATCTAGAGCAGTTTTTTTTATCTCATGTTGTAAATGTCGATCATTCTCAAAAGATTCGAATGTGTCAACTATCGAATATGTTTGATTAAATCGTAATTGCTATCTTCCATTTCGCTCAAAAGTGAATGCTTGATCTCCTCAATAATCTTTCCAAAACATTCATAAAATATATAGACGAGAAGGATATACATAGACGCTATAACAACAAACTAAAAACTTAAAGAAAATAACGAACATACGACAGAGCTACAGATAGTGGCTATGATAAAGTGAATGAAAATATACATCATGAGGTGAATTGAGAGATAGTATGAGACCAGCATCCCACAAAATTCCGTGGTGATTGGCAGTGCATAAAGGGATAGAAGATTCATTTGACCATCTTGGTGGAAATGCCAATAGAGGGTCCTTAGATTGAACCCATAACCTTTGGTATCCCTGTCTTTGGTCTGCGCTGCAGAAGTTTACTCTTAGAGGAGAGGGGGGGGATGTTGAAGGTGTCTCGCATAACTCCCAAGGTGCCACGTAATTATTCTTTTGTGGTATCTTTTTCCGATTTTCAGAAACCTACACCCTTTCATATATTTCGATAATTGCACTATGGTTTCTTTGTGATTTCATAGTAGGCTAGGAATTAATGAAAAGCGTAAAGATTAAAAGTATGTACATCATTGCTCGGAAGGAACCCTACAAAAACTCCAGACATGTAGTACCCTAGGTTTCCAAATTATGCCCTTTTTACATAATTTATAGTTTCGTACTTTCCATTTTTAAGAGACCATCCAATTGTTTTCATACTCTCCCTATGTGATTTGCTAAATTTGGAACTATAGAAAATTGGAGATGGCACATGTTAATATTAATTTATAGCTTCGTAGTTTTCCATTTTTAAGAGACCATCCAATTGTTTTCATACTTTCGCTATGTGCTTCGATAGATTTGGAACTATAACAAATTGAAGATGGCACATGTAAATATGGAATATACAACTACTTTGCAAGCATGTGTTTTAATCAGATTGAATTATATTAATGTGTTTCTATTAACCAGTACAATCAATCAGACACAAGAAACTCAAGGAATAACCAAAGGTAACTTCCCTTACAAATTTCCTTGTAGGGCGGTATAAGGCTCTTCTTCCGTCAGGCTATGTCCAACACTTTCGATTTTTGCCCAACCAACCCATAGACTACTTAATATGAGATAACATGAGCGGTTTGGTGTAACTAGCTCGACTGAAACACCGGCAGAGGCTCCTTAGTTCGAGGTATTTCCCACTTAGGTCAGTAGAAATCGATATGCAGGTATACCTAAGCACTAAATGAAATTTATCCATGTCTGCAGAAATCACTAACCTATAAATGCAATCTAGAGCAGTTTTTTTTATCTCATGTTGTAAATGTCGATCATTCTCAAAAGATTCGAATGTGTCAACTATCGAATATGTTTGATTAAATCGTAATTGCTATCTTCCATTTCGCTCAAAAGTGAATGCTTGATCTCCTCAATAATCTTTCCAAAACATTCATAAAATATATAGACGAGAAGGATATACATAGACGCTATAACAACAAACTAAAAACTTAAAGAAAATAACGAACATATGACAGAGCTACAGATAGTGGCTATGATAAAGTGAATGAAAATATACATCATGAGGTGAATTGAGAGATAGTATGAGACCAGCATCCCACAAAATTCCGTGGTGATTGGCAGTGCATAAAGGGATAGAAGATTCATTGACCATCTTGGTGGAAATGCCAATAGAGGGTCCTTAGATTGAACCCATAACCTTTGGTATCCCTGTCTTTGGTCTGCGCTGCAGAAGTTTACTCTTAGAGGAGAGGGGGGGGATGTTGAAGGTGTCTCGCATAACTCCCAAGGTGCCACGTAATTATTCTTTTGTGGTATCTTTTTCCGATTTTCAGAAACCTACACCCTTTCATATATTTCGATAATTGCACTATGGTTTCTTTGTGATTTCATAGTAGGCTAGGAATTAATGAAAAGCGTAAAGATTAAAAGTATGTACATCATTGCTCGGAAGGAACCCTACAAAAACTCCAGACATGTAGTACCCTAGGTTTCCAAATTATGCCCTTTTTACATAATTTATAGTTTCGTGCTTTCCATTTTTAAGAGACCATCCAATTGTTTTCATACTCTCCCTATGTGATTTGCTAAATTTGGAACTATAGAAAATTGGAGATGGCACATGTTAATATTAATTTATAGCTTCGTAGTTTTCCATTTTTAAGAGACCATCCAATTGTTTTCATACTTTCGCTATGTGCTTCGATAGATTTGGAACTATAACAAATTGAAGATGGCACATGTAAATATGGAATATACAACTACTTTGCAAGCATGTGTTTTAATCAGATTGAATTATATTAATGTGTTTCTATTAACCAGTACAATCAATCAGACACAAGAAACTAAGATGGAATGGATATGTTCATTTCTACTATGACAATATTAAAGAATAGCGTAGGTAATGTAGTATGTAAAAAATAATAGTTTTCAAATAATAGTTTTCTTTCTTTTAAACAAGAAGGGCTGCGGGGCAGCTAGTCCCTGCCTCAGCCCGCAACGTATCTGCCCGTAAACGCTGCTGCAACTCTGATGCAATACCTGCTTTCTGAGGAAAGCTAGAGAGGCAAGAAAGATGCTGCTTTCTGAGGAAAGCCAGAGAGGCAAGGGCTGTGAGAGTTGGTGCTGTGGGCCCATTGATGCAATTGCTGGTAGATCCCAGTGCAGGGATGGTTGGTGAAGCCCTGACAACACTGGCAATTCTTGCGCTGAGGCAATCCCAATATTGGTAGATTTAATCAGAACTGGTTGTCCTCGTAACAAGGAAAATGCAGCTGTTGTGTTGTTCGCATTGTGTAAAACTGATCGAAATGCAACTTCAAGGACAGCTGCAACAATGTTTCCTGCCAATTAATTCCAAGGATTCAAAAGCTCTAATGTGATATATTCGGCATGGTCTATGGAGATCACAATTTTGTTAGGATGGTGAAATTTTCTCAGGTTAATTTTTTTTTAAGAACTAATTTTCCCGCAGCTAGTCCCTGCCCCAGCCCGCAGCGTATCTGCCCGTAAACGCTGCTGCAGCTCTGATGCAATACCTGCTTTCTGAGGAAAGCCAGAGAGGCAAGAAAGATGCTGCTTTCTGAGGAAAGCCAGAGAGGCAAGGGCTGTGAGAGTTGGTGCTGTGGGCCCATTGATGCAATTGCTGGTAGATCCCAGTGCAGGGATGGTTGGTGAAGCCCTGACAACACTGGCAATTCTTGCGCTGAGGCAATCCCAATATTGGTAGATTTAATCAGAACTGGTTGTCCTCGTAACAAGGAAAATGCAGCTGTTGTGTTGTTCGCATTGTGTAAAACTGATCGAAATGCAACTTCAAGGACAGGTGCAACAATGTTTCCTGCCAATTAATTCCAAGGATTCAAAAGCTCTAATGTGATATATTCAGCATGGTCTATGGAGATCACAATTTTGTTAGGATGGTGAAATTTTCTCAGGTTAATTTTTTTTTAAGAACTAATTTTCCCGCAGCTAGTCCCTGCCCCAGCCCGCAGCGTATCTGCCCGTAAACGCTGCTGCAGCTCTGATGCAATACCTGCTTTCTGAGGAAAGCCAGAGAGGCAAGAAAGATGCTGCTTTCTGAGGAAAGCCAGAGAGGCAAGGGCTGTGAGAGTTGGTGCTGTGGGCCCATTGATGCAATTGCTGGTAGATCCCAGTGCAGGGATGGTTGGTGAAGCCCTGACAACACTGGCAATTCTTGCGCTGAGGCAATCCCAATATTGGTAGATTTAATCAGAACTGGTTGTCCTCGTAACAAGGAAAATGCAGCTGTTGTGTTGTTCGCATTGTGTAAAACTGATCGAAATGCAACTTCAAGGACAGCTGCAACAATGTTTCCTGCCAATTAATTCCAAGGATTCAAAAGCTCTAATGTGATATATTCAGCATGGTCTATGGAGATCACAATTTTGTTAGGATGGTGAAATTTTCTCAGGTTAATTTTTTTTTAAGAACTAATTTTCATAGTGTTTGAATCATTTTGATGGTGATGGAAACCATCAAAATCTTGAAAGACCCGAAATCATAAATCTGAACCACTGTAATAAAATAAAACGATTTCTTTATTAGAAGTGAAAGTAGAAGAATCCTACTTAAGTAGACTTGGAATTTTAAAACAGATAAAGCAATTAAATTTAACGGTTTTTAACATTTAATGGGCCACGGTTTAATACAGTAAAGATTAAATTGACGGCGACCTGCTGTGGGCAGTGTTACAAAGCTTAGCCACGTCGTCAACCACACTGTTCACCAGAGCTGCTTCGTACCTGCAGTGCAATGTATGGATTTTGACATTTTGAAAATGTCAAGAGATAAACAAATTTTACACCGTTTCTTTTCTGAAATCTCCAACAACAAAATGTTAATTGTTCAGAAGAGAAAAACCGAAATAGAGATATAATTAAGAACAGAAGACAAAGTCTTAATCCGGAAATTTCTCATAATGTAATCAGATATAAAAAGAATATAGAATATTATAAATACTTATATTGTAAGCCTTACTACGCTTATAAAAATGAAATTAACCAACCCCAGTTAACATGTTCGCCTCGCTTTAACATATTAGGATGTATGCATGATCCTTTTGTCGCCCGCTCGCCACGTATCTCATCTACTAGCTGCCTTCATTACAGTGATATATGTTGCATGCCCGCCTCCCTCTGATGCCTGTTACCCCTTTGTATGCCCGCCATTCACTGTTCATTTGGGTTCATCCACCCTCTGATGCCTGTTACCCCTTTGTATGCCCGCCATTTACTGTTCATTTGGGTTCATCCAGCACGTTGAGGGGTTCACACTACTGCAACGCCGGAGATAGCAGACTTGTTACAGCACCACCGATTGGAAAGCCGTAAACAGAGTATCGAGCGTCGATACAACAGTAGATTCAAATTCTAATTCTGGCGACGGGCTGTGCTGGCAGTTTCTCTGACGGAGGTCATTTCAATAAGAGGGTGTGGATTATCGCAGCACGACCACGCTAATGAACAGTGCCAAAGGCACAAGCACTCGTGGTGGAACTGATTTACCAGGCCTTTGTTAAATTTGCAGGAGCTTGAACTGGATAAATTTGTTACAGGGGTCTGAGAACTGTAATTAAAGTCATCCGGCAGAAGCTCTATTGGTAGCCCCACCATGGATGCTCGAACCAGAGGTGGTAAACGGTAGTTCTTGTGCCGGCTACCAGAAAGCCCCAAAGGCCCTCTTGTTTATGCCAGTTACTGGACAAGTGAATAAGGTTCAAGTTAGGGAACTGATTTACCAGGCCTTTGTTAAATTTGCAGAAGCTTGAACTGGATAAATTTGTTACAGGGGTCTGAGAACTGCAATTAAAGTCATCCGGCAGAAGCTCTATTGGTAGCCCCGCCATGGATGCTCCCGCCATGGATGCTCGAACCAGAGGTGGTCCAGAGGTTGTCCAGAGGTTGTCTCTCCTGAAACGCAAGGTAATCAAATTACTCTCCACAGTTGCATTGTTTTTGTTTTTCCAAGTCTCTGCAGTAGCTGCATAAAACATCAGAAGAATATTATGATATTTTTTAATCTAATCGCAGGGAATTACAATTATGAGATTACCATAACCACATTACGAGCATCCGGAATAAAGAAGAATAAAGTTCTAACCTCTCAGACGAATTAGTCTTCCAAGTATCCCGGCACGTAAAAGTTTGGGTTGTTTTTCTATTATCTTTTCCTCAGTTGCGTGGCCCATTAAATTTTGATTTTCTAGTATTTTATCCTCAGATGCCCTGGGACCAATATGTTAATTATTGTATGCTTTCATGTATAAAAATTGATCATGCTAGTCACATCAAGGCCTACGCCGATAATTAAAAGAAGCTCTCAAACAAAAAACGATGTCATCTCTTATTAAAACCTTGATTCTCTGGTACTTTTTCATTGCATGAGTGGCCCAATTTCTTCTGACTTCTGGACAGACGTCTACGAGAGATTTCCAGGCCTACATTTCATTTTCAGAAGTCATCTGTGGTGTTCCAAATTTAAGTCAATGTCCATCACGATTTGGTTAGGAGTACCGACTACTATACACAAATGACTTTAGACATGTACATATTTGTCGGACGTTAATTTAAAATATTTGTTCGACATCAGTTGAAAAGATTTAAACAATTGGGACCTTGTGTTACAGAAAGAAATTTATTAATTTAAACAATCGGGAACTTGTGTTACAGAAAGCAATAAAGAATAGAGGAAGATACTTATATTCTTTTCCACCATCTGGTTGTTTAAATGCTTGTATTAATCATGGGATAAGAACTGGTTGGATTTACCTGAACAGTTGAATTCAGGCGTGGAGAAGGCAGGATGCTTTTTGCAAATCGAGCATATTCAGATACCAGGTAACTTCGTCTTACCTTCGTCTTGCACGCAAACGCAAACGTCTCTGTTTTTACTGTTGTGGTTCCTGTCACCTGTTCAAACAAATTGAAATAATTAGTAACTTTAGTAACTTCTGCATGAGAAGAGATGATAAACAGCTTCTGATTTGTTTGCAGGTTTGCAGGTCGATGACTTTAACCTGATAAAGTTCAGGGGAGCATCCGGCATCTATTCCCAGCTCTGGAATAATCTCTGTGGGAGCGCAGAGCATGTAGGCAGTGAGACGTTAACCTGATGAATTTCAGGGCCAGAGAAGCCATCTTAAATACTAAGAGACATGCAGACACCGAATCAGAACATGCAGACACGAAGCATGCAACATGCAGACACGAAGCATGCAAGTGGCAACTTCAGCGACTTATAAACTAGTTCCTAGTTCTAATTCAGTGATATACCTTAACATTAAATGTTAACAAATTAATGCTAATTGAAAGACTTAGCATTAATCCGTGAATGTGTCAACTTGGTCTAACTACTTGTACATTTCCCAACTTTTTCCTAAGTTTTCAGCTGGTATACCTCGGTTTGAGGCCAAATAAGACGGAGATTGCATTGATTGGTTAAAAACATAAAATATTATATTGGATTGACATGAGCTTACCGCAAACTTTGATTTAAGCTCAAATTTGTTGATTTAAGCTCAAATTTGTTGATCGGTAATCGTGTCAGGTTAATGCTAACTAACAAAATTGATTACTATAGTCCCTGCCAGCCCGAAGGGCAGGGACTAATAAGTAATGGACATTTGATGTTGAAGGAGGTAGAGCCTATATTAACGGATAAAGAATTTGGATAGAATTTTGTTTACATATATAATCGTGAAATATAATGGTGAAATGCTAGATACCATTTGCCATGTTTATTTACCTTCGTGAAATGCTAGATACCGTTGGCCATGTTTATGTATGTTTATAAGGTTACATGTGGTGTAAAATTACATTTCATATTAATTTGTTCATTTTCTATCTATACTAAATTTTGATTGTAGTGTTAAGGGGACAAATTCATCACTTTATGAGATGTTGCAAACTTTCGTTTTGAGTATTTGCTAGATTATAAATCAAAAACTAAGAATGAAATCTAGTATATTATATTATGAGGAAATTAAATTTCATAGAAATATTTAGCATATCTCTCTACAATAACTTACAATAGAGAATGATAGAATTATACATAGTATAAAATAGAGAAGGAAGATAACAATAGAATTTGAAAGAAAAGCAATAAATTAAAATAAAGAAAATGAGAAAAACCAATTAATAATATTTAATAAAAAACTAACAAATAAAATAGCAGATAATTAAAAAAAAGTTGAGTTATCTTAGAAAAATCAATACCAAGAGAATTCTAAAATACTAAAATAGATCAAGATACTACCATAGAAACAAAAATAGAGAAAAGGGACCATAGAGAAATCAATAGAGAACTAGACCAATAAAGAAAATAGAGAAAAACGTTATTTTAGACAACAATAGTTTAGAGAATGGAGCAATATGTTAGAGAACAATATTTGCTAGAACTACAAAATGAGTTATTAGAAAACAGTAATTTACTAATGAAATGAATTGATAACAATAAAAGTAGAAAAAAATCATTCACAATTGAGAATAAGATAGTTATACAATAAATAAAAATCGAAGAAAACAATAGAGATCAATAGAATGAGACTATATAAGTAGAGGAAATAATAGAGAATAACATTGCTTTATAATATGAGAATAACAATAATAGGTTACAATAGAGAATTAAAGAATTATGCAATAGTTTGTAACATAAAATGAGAGAATTTTACACTATAGAGGATGAGAGAAAACACATAACACAAAAAATAGAGAAGATATAGCAATAAAGAATGGGAACACTATAAAAAATAGATAAAAATGAGAAAAAAAAGTTGTTGGTTATAAACAATAAAGAAATAGTGAGTTTAGTGATAACAATAGAGAACAATAATTTACATAATTGTTGTGTAATGTAGGAAAGTATCTAAACATTTAATGTAGGAAAGTATCTAAACATTTATAGATGTTAGGGCAATGTGTTGAATTTATATTAATATGTTAGTTCAATTAAATAATAATAGAAGGTTAAAAATAATATAGATAAAAGAATGTTGTATTATATGTAGAAAGTTAAAAGTAATAAAAATAATAAAATTCAATTTGTTATATTTTAATGGTATTTTTATTAATAAAATTACCAATATTGTTTTAGATGAAAGAAAATCATAATATACATATTACATTAAAATAGATAACATATAAGTATTAGCTCTACCTTAAGATCAATTTTAACTTTTAAATTAAAATAATTCTTCTATAATCATATTTCAATTTAATTGGTAAACACATAAAGGCATTGATATACAATAGACTTACAATATAACAATATTTTTAACTATGTATATTGATGTTCACTTTACCATAGATATCATTAGCTTGTAAGAAGACTTTGTTACAATACTATGGGTCAATATCATGGCTCATGAATAACAATATTTTTAACTATGTATATTGATGCTCACTTTACCATAGATATCATTAACTTGTAAGTAGACATCGTGACAATAATATCGGTCAATATCATGGCTCATCAATACTACATGCCCAAAAACCACAACTCATTTCACAATCAAAATATTTAGAGAAAATTAATTTGAATTTAGTTTTATAACATTTTTTAATTAAATCTGAAAGAAAAAAGATAATAATTACTTTTGAGAGATATATATATAAACCCTCTATTAAATTAAATTATATAAAATAAATAGAATCTATCAATTATGATCCATGTTACTATATAGCTTAAAATAATAATTCTGTAACCATATTTAAAAGTTTATTAATGCTCACATAAAATCTTAATACTTACAATATAATAAGATTTTTAATCATGAATATTCACCCCCACTCATGGATATTCACCCTCACTTGCCATGGATATTAATAACTTGTAAATAGGATTTGTTACAATACCATGCCTCATCAATGCTACATTCCCAAAATCTATCTCCCATTTCACAATCAAAATATTTTATAAATATTTTTTTAAGTTAATTTTATTACAGTTTTTAGCGAAGAGACATAATTTTATTACAAGTGTTAGCCAAGAGACACTATCAATATCTAATAGATGTTATAGTACCATATTATGTTATGTTATGTAAGCATTTTGTCTCAGTCAGATTACATAAAAATAAAAAAATAAAGAGATATTGATTACAATTATTAATTAATGTATTTTGATTCAACTAAATTACATAAAAATGAAAAATTAAATCAATAAATAATTGTTAATAATTAAAGATTAAACCAACCTAGATCCATCTTAACACCAAACCTATCAAGCTTCAATATGGATCACATCTTTGGAGATGCTAATATTTCCTCAAGTTTTGCACTAAAAATAGAGGTTCCAGGCTCAAAGAGATTTGATCCCTCTTGACACTTAATAGGTTAGGAGTTAACATGGATCTAGGTTGCTAATAGTTTGGAGAAGGAGAACAATAGTTTAGAAAGATAACAGTGCCAATGAGAACAAGATAAATTGGGAATAATAGTTTACATAACAAGGAACAATAGGGAATGAAAATAATAGAGAACTATAATTAATAGTTTAGAGAATGAAAAAAGGAGTTTCAAATTAATTCTACATTAGTTTTGAGGATACTTTCAACCAGGCTTAAATTAGATCTAGATAGTTCCACATTGGTCTTAATCAAATTAATTCTACATTGGTTTCTAATCAAATTATCAATATTATTTTACATGGTAAATATTGTATATCCTTCAAAAATGATATTTACATGGATTTTCTAGAAATTTTTGGTGAGTCTATCACTAGGGAGGCATGACCATAAGAAAAATTTCACTCTTCGCAAAGAGGCTAGTGAGGTCCTTCTTTACAAAAAAATAGCTAGAAATCGTATATACTGAAAATGGTTCAAGCTAGCTTGGTCTCAATAATCCAAAAATAAAATAGCCATGAACACAACAGAGCTTAGCCTAGGAATCAGAGTCAAAAGAAGCCACCTAAACATGATATTTAGAGTTGTTGGGAATGTTTCTTATTGATGGAGGACTGTGCAGGTGCTACTCGGTATAGCCTATGTGTCGATCTATGTCCCACAGGTGATGGTGGATGTGCCCTAAAGAGTGTAAGATATCATCCTTGTGCTCGAAACGATCCATTAGAATTCTACCTAGGAGAGACTTTAGATATCATTACAAATCAATAATGTATTTGTGCTAATTAAACTTGTTGTTATTGTGCCCAACATCAGGCACCTAGTCATCCAAATCCACCAAGACTTTTGTATCTACCAAACATAGTTTTAGTTCCCATTTTGTACACCCACATTGAAAATACATGAGAAAACACGTTCAACACACATTTTTCATTTATTTTCAATTCTTTTCTATGTAAGTCTACTTAGAAGGATGCAAAGTTCTTACTCGTTGGATGCGTGATTTAGTTTTTCATCCATCTAGTGTCTAAAATTGACATTTGTGTAAACCTATAAGGAGATAATCCAAAAAATACAATAAAAAATTACTTTCCTTTATTTTTCTTAAAACTCCATCACTTATTTTATTATTTTAACTATTATTTTATTATTTTCCTTAGGATGCCCATTTTAGACCTAAAAACTCCCCTAATGGTTAGTTGGATTGAAATACTCCGTCATCCAATAAACAAAACTAGCTCACAGTAGAAATTTCTGAAGGGGCTGAGGCTGAGATTAAGGATACTAGAAGTTCCCTTTTAGGGTCCCAATTCTTGGTTGGGAATTTAGTTCTAAATTGATACTCAAAAGATGAGATTCACTCACCCCAACTAGAGGAAGGGATCCTTAGAGGCCAATATTTGTAGGTGAAAACAACCTATAGGTAATGGTTGTTAGAAGAAACCATACCTCTTCATATCTTCACTCAATAGTGTGTGTGGCCCTAACCATCAATGAGTCTAGTTTTTTAGAATACCATTTGAAACGTACCTTAGGACTTATTTGAGGTGTAGTGCATCTTTTATGCTAGAGTGATTTTTCTTTTGTAGGATGAGGTTCCTTGAATCATATTAATATTAGCTCAGTTAGAAAGCACATTACACCACTACACACATTTTTCTACTTGTTGTTTGTCAATTTAATTTGCCTTTCTCATCTCTTTAGCCTATCAAATTCATACTTGTCTTGACAACATTACGCTCATCAAGAATAATTATGGAGTCTAGGAGGTATTCACCCGCAGTTTGCTTTAGGAAATCCTCTTACACCTACTCAACATGTCAAGATGCCTCCCTCTAGTCCTGCTTGTGGACTCTAGCTCATATAAGTCTTCTATTTCTTCCTCTATTTTTGAATCCCCAGAACCCCAACTCACTAACAAGGTTGGCGTAAATTCCAGTGGTAACATTAGTCTCATTTCGAGATCTAATAGTGGAGGTAAAGCTAAGATTGGCATTAGTGATAATGCATGTGCTAATCATGGAGCTAATACAAGATAACCTCTTGCAAACATTATTACTTAACCATTTCTCCCCTTTCTGGCTAGGTTGAACATACCATAATTAATCTAGCTCATCAATGATCCTTTCCTCCATGATTTGACATGCCCTCCCATGCCAACCAATGTTCCCTCAGATATTCCCATGTTTGAATGAAATTCTGGAGAAGATCCATCTAACCATATCTAGTCTTTCCATATGTGGGGTTCACCTAACTCTATCACAAACTATGGAACTTTATGATATCAACATAGAGATTTTGATTACTTATTACCACACCACTTCCACTCAAATTACTTTACACATTCAAGAATGATGTAGTTATTTAATCTTGTGTAAGGACATGGAATTCAATTAATATTCCTTTATGGATTAGTTTTGAAATCGTTAATTCCTCCCATTTCCAAGGATGTTTCTTCAAAATTCCCTCACGCTGAGGAAGAAGCCATTCAGAAGTCCATGTAGTATGACTTAATGTACACCCAATCAAGATATTTATAAATTGTTATCCGTGATGTTCCTTACTCCTATCTTGGTGATCATTCTGCACTCGGAGAATATCCTACTATTAATAGTGTGATTGGGTCTATAACATACCATCAATCTTCCCCATATCGACAAGGACACATGGGATATGGCTAGCCACATGGGGGTCCTAGTACCACATACACTTAACCTCCAAGGATCATTCTTCCTACTTGACAAGGAGGTAAAACTACCTCTTATGTGTATCCCCATATGCATCAACATATGCCTGAGCCAACATGTACTCAACTTACCTATTAGAAAAAAACTACAAATTCCTATTATTTATATCTACCACTTAGTGCTCTAATCACTTTGACACCAACACCTCAACCTCTTATCCCTTAGTAGACACTGCCATAGCAAGGTTAATTATATGCTAAGTAGAATTTTTCCAATCATCCTTATCCAAATAAAATGAACAAAGTGAAAGGAAAGTAGAATGCTCAACCTTAGGGTAAGCAAGGAAAGCAAGCCCAAAAGCCTAATCCCAACCAGGTAAAACTCTAATATCACAATGATCCAGGTGGATATTAGTGGCCACCCACCTATCCCACCTAGATCTCCAGTCAATTTCTTTTTTTTCATTGTTTATTTTAGAATTTACTATTTTTAACAATTTTTTGGGTCCTAAACTTCCAGAGTAGTTTTGACCCCCTAAACGGTGTTTTTTAGAGGTTCATTGTAGGCCCATAGATGTGGGTAGGGCCTTGTGGCAAAAACTATAGTACTCAGAGAGACCTTTCCAAGAAGGTATCATATGTGCCAAACATAGATAATATGCCTAAGTTATGACCTCGAGAAGTTGGTTGCCCAACTAACCCCAACAGGGCCCACAAAATCATGGTGTTACATTTGTTAGGGTTAGGTTTCTGGTTGTTTAGTGTTTTCTCATGTTTTTTAATAATAAATAATCCATTGAGGCTAATTATAACATATTTCATAGGCATGTCGCTGCCACATCGCTTCCCAAAGATAAGCTACCATCGCCCAAGCTAGTCTTATTTCCATTCTGTTTGTAAGCATATTTTAGTCTTTTCATATTAATGAAACAAAGTGTTACCTTTACTGCATATCTGTATTTATGGTTATATCTATAATTTGTTGCGTTCGTGTTTAAATTCAGATAAGTGGTATTAGAGAAATCTGCTCTTTCTCTATTTTTATTTGCATGTCCCCAATGGGGCGGGGATATAATGAGTTAGGGATTGAACTGGTCAAACTTTTGCAAGACCAACCTTGCATATCCAGATGGCCTTGCATGGGGGAAGAAAAGATAGAAGAGGGGGTAGGAGATCCTTTCAAAATCTTGCTCGAAGAAGTCCTCGAGTGACGGAGGAACATGATGATTGACAACTTTGCCCAAATCCTTCACCCACTACCCAAGGGTAATGCACCTAGTTCTAGGAGCTACTCTAGAAGCACCACACCATTTAAGGCACAAGTTAAATTTGAAATTGCCATATTCTAGGGATAGATATATGTGGACGCCATAGATAAATGGTTAAATCTACTAGAAGTATGTTTTTTTGTTCAAGATTTTTCCACTTGGGAAAAGATTACTTTTTATCTTCTCAAAGTTGCTCCCCATGTCAAGGACTAGAGGGAAACCTACTATGAGCAAAAGGATGAAAGTACACCTTCACTATTTTTGGCCAGAACCATGTGGGATTCATTTTGGGATGCCATCAAGGAACATTACTACCCTGTCGAGAGCTATGAGGATAATATACATAAAGTGGACCACATTGCAACAATGAAGGGACCAAGACGTGCGAGAGTTTACCAATGTTTTTCATACCACTTGCATGAAGTAGGGTATCAAGGAGTTTGAGAAACATTTTGTACTCAAGTGCCACAGCTACCTACATAAGTACATCCAGGATGAGATGGAGTTCCTGGACATCTCCTCACTTGGAACAATGTACCAATAAGTTGTCAAGATGGAGAATGAGCATAAACAAAAAGAATGAGACTTTGGATTTGCGAATCCAAAGTAAGGGAAAGGTGGCCCCAAACCGTAGAGAAAAATCCTAAGCCAAGGTGAGGTGACCTAGGATAACCCGCTGAAGCCTCAAGCAAAGAATAACACCACGAAGACAAATAAGGACATGGGAAAGTGATGTGAGTTCCATAAGAGCTCAACTCACAACACAAGTGAGTGTCAGGCCAAGTAATCAATAATGGTCAAGCTGAAGGATTCTATGTTCGAAACATGTTCCAACTCTAAGTCAAAACCCAACAAGGGTAGTGATAAAGGGAAGAATATCATTGATGCAGAGCCCAATGGCACTATAGGCAGCATGAAGGTCCAATAGATTGAGCTTGAAGATCTAGAAGAGGGGGGGCACTTATTCTATTCACAAATGTGGGTGAAGGGTTCTCTGCTACAATTCATTGTCAACAACAAGATCCTAAACAACCTCATTTCAGTAGAGTTCATGAAGTGGCTGGGCCTATTGACTACAACACATTTGTAGTTGTATACCATCAGGTGTCTTCACCAAGGATGAAATCTCTGCATCAGCTAGCAGTGCGGCTTTTCCTACAACATCAAACCCCTCACATATGAGGTACTGTGTGATGTTGCTCCTCTTGAAGTTTGTGATGTATTATTAGGAAAACCATACTTATGGAATTGGCATGTTGTATATGAGTCTAGGTCTCACTCTTTTATTATTTCCTTGGGTACTAAGTTATACAAGATACTAGAGGTATTCCCACCCACCACCGTTTCTTTGATCTCTACCAAGCAATGTAGTAAGGTCATCTACTAGATTGGGAAATTTCTTTTCTTTCTAATTCACTCTAAAAGTAAGTGGAAGGTTGTATCCCCAAACATGGCCCCTGGGAAGGTCTCCTCCAAGTAGTAGAAGCAGGGCGATACGGTTGTGGAAGAATACAAGGACATCTTCTTCTCACCTATAGGGATACCCTTGCATTGTCATGTCAAGCATTTAATCGATCTCGCTCCAAGAGCAACTCTACCCAACAGGTTGATATATCACCACTTCATTTGGGAAATGAAGGGATGAAGTGGAAAATCTAGAATTTGCTGCATAAAGGGCACTTCCGACCAAGTTCGTTATCTTGTGGGAGACCAATTGTACTTTTATAGAAGAGGGATGCAACCTAGAGGCTCTACATTGATTATCAGGCATGAACAAAATCACAGTCAGGAGTAGTTATCCAATCCCATGGATTGATCTCCTACTAGACCAACTGAAGGGGGGCAAGCATTTTAGTAAGATCGATCTAAATTCTAGTTATCACTAGGTTCTAATGGAGCCCATAGATGAATGGAAGGCCACCTAAAAATCCAAGGAAGACATTTTTGAATGGTTGGCTATGCCCTCTCAGTTGACAAATGCCACTGCTACTTTTATGAGACTAATGGATGAAATATTGTGAGCCTTAACCAACTCATTTGTGGTGGTTTATTTGGACAAAATCCTTATCTTCAACAAGAGTTGGGAAGAACACTTACAATACATTTAACAGGTCCTTCAAACCCTTCGGTAGCACAAACTGTGTGCCAACTTGGAGAAATGCATCTTTGGCATGAGACAGGTCCAATACTTGGGTTACATCGTACATGACCATGGCATGCATATGGACCTGGCCAAGATCCAAGAAATTTAAGACTAGCCAACCTTGACCACTCTAATCGAGGTTCATAGCTTTTTTAACCTTGCAAATTTCTATCGGAGGTTTATGTTGGGATTCTCCCATATCACTTGGCCTTTGAGTCAGATTATGAAGGGTAGGGTGAAATCAAAGCTCTCTTGGTTCGAGTCCCATTAGGAGGTGCTCGTTGAGTTGAAGGACTACCTATGCTCTACATTAGTACTCACACTACTAGAATTGCATCAACTATTTGAAATCCAGACAGACACCTCAGAATATGTTATTGGTGCGGTCCTCAACCAACACAGACATCTAGTAGCCTATCATAGTGAGAAGCTTTCTATTACAATTCGAAGGTACCCCATGTATGATAAAGAGATGTATTCCATTGTCCAGGCTTGTTGATAATGGAAGCACTACATTTTGGGGAAGGAGATGGTCATCCATGCCAATCATCATGCTCTTCAGTTTATACAAATATAGGGGAAGTTGCAGAATGATCGCCATTAAAAGTGTTCTACATACTTGCAACAATTCCACCTAAACATTAAATACAAAAATGGTATCGCCAATCATGTTGCACACTGCCTTAGCTAACTCCTAGTTGCATCATTGACTAATGTTCTCAACTCTTGTGGTCTAGATACCTCTGAATGGCTACAAGTATACAAAAATGATCTAGAGTTCACCTAGACATACCAAAAGCCAGTAGCTGGAAAGAAAGTTCATGATTTCCACATTCAGGATGCCTTATTATGCTACCTAGGCCACCTTTTTGCTCCTTCAAGTGAGCATTTCAAGCTTATTTTGGATGCACACTACAGTCAATTAGCAAGACACTTTGGTGTTGAAAAAACTATGGTTGTATTACAAAAGTAATTTTATTGGCTCAAATTCCGACTCGATGTTGGGAAATATATCAGATCCTACATTTCCTGCACCATCTCCAAGCCAACCATTAAGAAGAAAGGCTTGTACACTCTTCTGCCTACTCCAAGCCAGTCACAGGAATCCATCTCCATGGGCTATATGTCTATCCTCTCTTCTGCCAAGCATGGTAATAACTATGTATTTGTGGTCATGGACAAATTTTATAAGATGGCTATATTAGCAGCCTGCAAGAAGAGTATCACAACAAAGGACACTCTCAAACCCTTCTTTGAATGGGTATGGGTAAATTTTTGGATCGGTATACCATTATATCAGATCGAGATAGCAAGTTCCTTAGCACATTCTAGTCAAGCCCTTGGACACTATTGGACACCAATCTCACCAAATCAACTACCTTCCTTCCACAGACTCATGGCCAGATGGAGGTCATCAATAGGATGATAGTGCACATATTCCGCATGTACAACTCCAAGCCTCCTTGAACCTAGGATTAGAGTCTTCCATATGTGTAGCATAGTTACAAAAGAGCTCTCCATATGTGTAGCATAGTTACAAAAGAGCTCTCCATAACTCGAGTAGTCGTAGTACCTTTCAGGTGAGTTTAGGATTTCAACCATTGAGTGTGATTGATGTATCCCTGCCTCATGTGACTACATAGACAAAATCCACACATGTACTATTTGAGGCTGATAAAGTGACAAAATTTATTGAATGCATTGAACACATTCACTAACAAGTTCAAGATATCCCGGAGATGTCAAATGCTGAGTACAAGCAATGACATGATCAACATCGGGTGCCAGACAATTTTTAGCAATTTTTCTAGTCTTGAACTTCTAGAGGAGTTTTGACCCCCTAAACGATGTTTTTTTTAGGTCCATTATAAGCCCATTTCCATATGTAAGGGCTTGTGGTAAAACCCGTAGTACTCAGAGAGCCCTTCCAACAACGTATGATATGCACCAAATATAGATAATATGAGAAAGTTATGACACCGAGAAATTGGCTACCCAAATAACCCCTACGGGGCCGACAAACTCTTGTCCTTATATCTCCTCAGTTAGGGTTTTGCTTTTTTAGGGTTTTATCATGTTTTTCAATAATAAGTAGGCCCTTAAGCCTTATTGTAATGCAGTTTAGAGGCATGTAGCTACCACATCTCTTCTCAGAGATAAGATACCATCGCTCGAGCCACTCTTATTTCCGTTCTGTTTGTAAACATATTTCAGTGATTGACATTCATGAAATGATGTGTTCTTTCTGCAAGATATTTGTATTTATGATTATATTTATAATTCATTGCATTCCTGTTTAAATTCAGATCAGTGGTATCAGAATGTTCTGCTCTTTCTTTGTTTTTCTTTCCATGTCCCCAACTAGGTTGGGATATAAGAGTTAGGGCTTGAATTGGTCGAACCTTTGTAATATCAACCTCGCAAATCCCAATGGCCTCCCATGGGGGAAGAAAAGAAAGATGAGGGGTCAAGAGATCCTTTCAAAATCTTGCTTGAGGAAGCCCTCAATTGATAAAGGAATGCGATGATGGAAAACTTTTCCTGCATCCTTCAGCGTCTACCCAAGGGTGACACATCTACTTCCAACAACTACTCTGGAAGTACCACACCCTTTAAGGTACAAGTTAACTTTGAGATTCCCATATTTGAGGGTCAAATAGATGCAAATTCCATAGATAAATAATTAAATCTTCTAGAAGGATATTTTTTTGTTCATGATTCTTCAATCAGGAAAATATTACTTTTTCTTTTTTCAAATCTGCCCCCCATGTCAAGGGATGATGTGAAACCTACTATGAGCAGAAGGATGAAAGTACGCCCTTACTATTTTCGGCCATACCCACTTGAGATTCATTCTAGGATGCCATCAAGGAACAAAACTACCCTGTCGGTTGCTATCAGGACAAATACATAAAGTGGATCATACTGTGATAGGGAAGGTAACAAGACATGGTAGATTTTACCAATTTTTTTCATACCCTTCACACGAAGTTGGGTATCAAGGACTCTGAGAAACATTTGGTACTCAATTATAGTGACTACCTACACAATTACATCCAGGATGAGATGGACTTCTTGGACATCTCCTCACTCATCACAACGTATCGATACACTGCCAAGATCGAGAAGGAGCTTAAACAGTTAAAGAGAGGCATTGGATCCGTGAATCAGAAGTAATGGAAAGGCACCCATAAACTATAGAGTAAAAGACAAAGCGAAGACAAGGTGGCCCAGGATAATCCATTGAAGATGGAAGCAAAGAACAACACCATGAAGACAAAGAAGGAAAGGGGAAACTGATGTGAGTTCCATAAGAGTTCCACTAACAACACAAGTGAGGGTTAGTCCATGTAGTCACTGGTGGCCGAGCTGAAGGCTTCTGAGTTCAACGCATGTTCCCACTCTAAGTGAGAACTCAATCATGGGAATGAAAAATGGAAGAATATCATTGACATGGAGCCCAGTGCCACTGTGGCCACCACTAAGATCTAGAAGATAGAGCATGAAGATTCAGAAGAGGGGGAGTGCCTATTCCACTCACAAATGTGGTTGAAGGGTTCTTTGCAATAGTTCATTTTCGCCAGCAGGAGCCTAAAGAACCTCATCTCAGCAAAGTTCATGGAGCGACTGGGCCTACCGACTACAACACATTAGTAGTTATATACCATTGTGTGGCTTCACCAAGGACGAGATCTTCGTGTTAGCTAGCAATGTTGCCTTCCCTACAACATCAAGCCCTTCATGGATGAGGTACTGTGTGATGTTGCTCCTCTTGAAGTTTGTGATGTATTATTAGGACAACTATACTTATGGAAGTGACATGATGTATATGAGTCTAGACCTCACTCTTTTAGTATTTCCTTGGGTACTAATTTACACAAGATGCTTGAGGTAGGCCCACCTACCACCATCTCTTTCATATATGCCAAGTAATGCAGTAAGATCATCTCCCATACTAGGAAATTTGTTTTCTTTTAGATTTCTCACAAAGTAAAGGGAAGGTTGGAGCTATATCCATGGCCCCCAGGAAGGATTCCTCCAAGCAGTAGAAGTAGGTTGATATGGTTTTCGAAGAATACAAGAGCATATTTTTCTCACCTACAAGGGCTACCCTTTAATTTTTAAATCAAGCATTCAATCGATCTGACTCCTGGAGCACCTCTACCCAATAGTTTGAGATATCATTGCTCCATTATGGAAAATGAAGAGACCAAGTGGAAAATCTAGGAGTTATTGCAAAAAGGGAAGATCCGACCAAGTTCCTCACCTTGTGGGATACCGATTGTACTTGTACAGAAGAATGATGGGACCTAGAGGCTTTACATTAATTATCAAGCACTAAACAAAATCAGTGTCAGGAATAGGTATCCAATCCCATGGATTGATGACTTGCTAGACCAACTCAAGGGGGCCAATTATTTCAGTAAGATCGATCTGAAGTCTGGTTATCACCAGGCTCTGATAGATCACACAGATGTATGGAAGGTCGTCCTTAAATGCAAGGAAGGAATTATTGAATGGCTTGTTATGCACTTCGGGTTGACAAATGGCCCTGCTACTTTTAAGAGGCTAATGGATGAAATATTTTGGCCCTTAACCAACTCTTTCACGGTGGTTTATTTAAAAGACATACTCATCTTCAGCAAGAGTTGGGAAGAACACTTGCACCACATTTAGTAGGCTCTTCAAACCCTTCGGAACAATAAATTGTGTGTCAACTTGCAGAAATGCACCTTTGGCATGAGCAAGGTCCAATACTTGGTTTACATCATAGATGAGCCTGACGTTCATGTTGACCCCAACCATGATCTAAGTCATTCGAGTCTAGCCAGCCTCAACCACTCTAACAAAGCTTCTTAGCATTTTAAGCCTTGAAAATTTCTATCAGAGGTTCATCTTGGGATTCTCCCATATCACTTGGCCTTCGAGTCAGATTACTAAGGGCGAGGTGATAGAAAAGTTTTCCTGGTCCAATTCCCAATAGAAGGTGTTCGTTGAGTTGAAGCATCACCTCTGGTCTACACCAGTACTCACACTACCAAACTTGCATATGCCATTTAAAATCGAGACAAATGACTTTGATTATGCTATTGGTGTCGTCCGCACACAACACCGACATCTAGTGGCCTATCATAGTGAGATACTTTCTGATATAATTCGAAAGTACCCACCTATGATAAAGAGATGTATTCCATCATGCAGGCTTACCAATAATGGAAGCAATAGATTTTGGGGGAGGAGACAATCATCCACACCGATTACCGGCCTACTGAGTTTATACAGACACAAGGGAAGTTGTAGAATGATCACCATTAGAAGTTGTCTACATATCTGCAACAATTCCACCTAAAAATTAAATACAAAAAGGCTAGCAACAATTATGTTGCATAATGCCGTAGCCGGTTCCCAGTTGCAACACTACCTAATGTTCTCAACTTGTGGTCATGAGACCTTTGGATGGATGCAATTATATAAAAATGATCCAAAGTTTGCCTTGACGTACCAAATTCTAGCAGTTGCAAAGAAAGTTCACCATTTCAACCTCTAGGACACATTATTATGCTACATGGGCCACCTTTTTGTTCCTTCAGGTGAGCATCCCAGACTTATTTAGGAGGCCTACTATTGTCGGGTAGCAAGATGCTTTGGTGTGGAAAAAATTGTGTGTGTACTACAAAAGTACTTTTATTGGCCCAAACTCCAACTCGATGTTGGGAAATATATCAGTTCCTGCATTTCCTGCACCATCGCCAAGCCAACCATCAAGAAGCAACGCTTGTACACTCCTCTACCTACTCCAAACAAACCATGGGAATCCATATCCATGGACTATATGTATGGCCTCCATTTTGCCAAGCATGGAAATGACTATGTATTTGTGGTTGTGTACATATTTTCTAAGATGACTATATTAGCAACCCGCAAGAAGAGCACCACAATAGAGGGAACTGTCAAACTCTTCTTCGAATGAGTTTGAGTACATTTTGGGATCCTGGGGACCATTATATCAGATTGGGATAGCAGGTTCCTCAGCACATTTTGGTCAATCCCTTGGAAACTATTGGACACCAAGCTCACCAAATCAATTGCCTTCCATCCCCAGACTGATGGCTAGATGGACGTCGTCAATAGGATGATAGTGAACGTACTTTGTATGTACAACTCAAAGCATCCTCAAACCTAGGATGAGAGTCTTCCATATGTGCAACATAGTTATAATAGATCTCTCCAAAAATCGACTAGTCACAATACCTTTCAAGTGGTTTTAGGGTTTCAACCATTGTGTCTGATTGATGTTGTCATGCCTCATGCGACTACACAGAAAAAATCGACACATGTACTCTCCGAGGTTGATAAAGCGACTAGATTTATTGAATGCATCGAATACATCTAGTAGCTTCATGACATCTTAGAGAAGTCAAATGCCAATTTCAAATAATGACATCATCAACATTAGGTGCAACAGAAGTTTCAGGTGGGCAACAAATCTAGTTTCATTTGTAGAATGAACGCCTTACCAAAGCACATCCAAAGATAAGACTACTATGATATGGTCCTTAGACCATTACCAAGGTTGTGAGAGATAATGCTTTTGAGCTCTGTTAGGATATTTCGATAGATAGCAAAAAAATTAAGTATAACTTGGTCTAGTATAGAGTTAGGTAAAGTGTGTTTCTTTACTATGTACTTTTGTAACTTACAATCCGACGGTCATGATATGTAGTGATCCGACGGTTCATTCTCTCCTCGGTATTACCGACACTTGATCCGTGGCTTAACACCCGATTGGTCCATGATATCTATTTAAAAAGCATGGAGGGTCATTTGTAGGTTAAATGTTCATGAGAGAAGCTTATGTAAAATTTCATTCTTTTATTAATAAATTGCGTGAAGTGGCCGCGTTGGCTCAGGCCGTGGACTATTTCCCTGTTTGAGGGTTTTAACCACGTCAAAAATACTAGTGTATTGATTTGTGATCTATTTGTGAGTGGTGTCCTTTGGTGTTCTGTCTGAGGAACTTACCCTGTAAATTCCTACATGGTATCAGAGCTATTTGAGGGCTGCATCCATTGGTGATCTAAATCTGAAGCCGGTAGAAATGCATCCGACTGCCATTTCCTAGATCTACTGTTTCTAACTACTTTCGGGCTGAGAGGACTACTATGTTGTGTTAGGAGCATCTGTTCCAGTGAAGAACCCCTTTCGTTTCACGCGAAAAGGTTTCTGGTAGCCCTAGCTACGTCATTTTTAAGATCTGGAGGTATACAGTGTTTATTTGCAGTTTGTAGTTATTTTCTCTCTGTTTATTGTTTCGGTTTATTTAGCTTCTTTTTATTACCAGATCTATACCTTTCATTTCTATGTATGCTCTTTGCCTTGCGACTCTGTGCGATCTGGGAAAATCAGAAACAAAGAGGAAGGATTTTTCTCATGCGTATGTTCTTTTCCGCTGCGCCTTAGTGTGATCTCGGAAAATCAGAAACATTGAGGAAAATATTTAGTTTCAGGGTAAAGCTAACTTCAAGCCGTAAGGGTTTGTTTTTTTTTTTGTATGTCCATGCTGGGTTTTGTGTTTTTTGTTTGGTAGGGAAAAAAGGAGCTTTCTCAAGAAAGCATGCAACCCAAAGCTTCAATGACCAAAAAAAACAAAGCGCCCCCCACCCTCTCTCTCTCTCTCTCTCTCTCTCTCAAAATTTTAGTTTAGCTCACTTGGTTCAAATCTAATTTATGAGAGTAGAGGTCTCGAGTTCAAGTCTCCTTTTTGTTGGAAAGGGGGCGTTTTTTTTTATTTCCACACATTCCCGCACTTCGTCGGCGCCTTCATCAACGTTTCTTCGAAAAGCCATAACTTCTTCATCCGGAAGCCGTTTTCAGAGCCGTTTTTTTTTTAACCATCCTAATTTTTCAAGATCTTTCGTTTAGAACACTTAGTTTCAGCATATATAGCTTCAGTTTCTGTTAAAATGGAAATTCCATGCCAAGTTATTCTTGACAGCACCAACTACTTCCAATGGTGGTCCTACATTGTGGATTTACTTAGAAGTAAAGGTCTTTACAGAATAGCCTCAGGCCAAGAAACCAAACCGAAAGATGAAGATAAGGTAGCTAAATGGGAAAATAGGCAAGATCAAGCACGTGGGTTGATAGGGATGTCTATTTCTCGAGATCTTAGATTCCATATTGCAGAACTTGATACTCCTGATGAAGCAATGAAGCAGATTACTAAAGTTTTTGGAATCACAAATGAACTTAGAGTCCATCAACTTGAAAATGAGTTGCTTACATTGGACCCCAATAATTTTTCTTGCATTGAAGATTTTTTGTCCAAGTTCAAGACCCTTAGACTTCTCTTTGAAGGTGTTAAGGTTAAGAAAGAAGATAGTAACCTTATCTATTCCATTCTTACTAAGTTGGGACTAGCCTACTCTGTGTTTGTTTCCACCTTCCATTCTACAAGAGAAGCCTTCATTTCTCAAGGATAAACCTACAAGTCCCCTTCCTTTGATTCTTTTTGTGATTCTTTAATAAGAGAAGAAGAAAAACTCTTACACCTTGGTCTCCTTAATCTTGGAAACTCTTCTAAGAAAGCGTTATCTACCCAAAAACAACCAAATTCAAAGAATCCTAAGAAGTTGTATCCTAAAAGGAATGGTCCTAGACCAAACACGGGTCCTAAGCAATTTCAGCCTCAAAATGAAAAATCATTTCACCAGAATGATAAGGCAAATAAAAACAAAGGGAAGAAGACTGATAGACATTGCCACTTTTGTAATCAAGATGGCCACTTAGAATCCAAATGCTTTAAGAAGATGGAAGCCTGGGAAGCAGTAATGAAGAAGCATAACATCCATTTGGAGCACTCTTCAACTTCAACTTCATCATCAGGAATGGCACTTTCTGCATGCGGTTGTCAAGAATCTCGGTCTGGCTATGCACTAAATGTATCTTCTTCCTCTCATTCTCATGAGTGCCTCATTGATTCTGGAGCTTCTTATCACATGGCCAAAAACAAAGCCATGTTTTCTTCCTTAAATGATTGTAACACGAAAAATATATATGTTGATGATGATAGATCTCTTAGTGTTGTAGGGGCTGGAACTGTTCATATAAACAACGGTCAATTTAATGATGTATTATGTGTTCCAAATTTATCCTGCAACCTTCTATCTGTATATCAGATAACTCATTCAGATGAAGGTAAAATCGTTGAATTTTCACCTCACGATGTTGTAATTAAGGACCTAAGAGATCCTAGACAGATTTTAGCTACTGGCATTGCTGATAATTCTACAAGGTTGTATAAGTTTCACAACTTTGGGTCATCAAATCTTCCCTAGGTATTTGTTGCTCATAAAGATGAAGTGAGCAAACATTGGCATGAGCGATTTGGTCACTCAACTATTGCTCCCTTCTGAATCTATGTAAAGAAAATATGTTGACAGGTCTTCCAATGGTATCTTGCAGAGATGGTGTTTGTTCCTGATGTGTACTCGGAAAACATCATCGAGACAGTTTTGAAAAACGTGCCTCTTGGCACGCCTCAGCCCCTTTACAGCTTATGCATAGTGATTTATGTGGTCCACTTCCAGTTGTTTCCTTCTTTGGCTACAAGTATTTCTTCACTTTCATTGATGATTTCTCCAGACACACTTGGCTATATTTCTTAAAACTCAAGAGTGAAGTATTTAACATGTTCTTGGCCTTTAAGGCCTTTGTTGAAAAACAATTTGGACATCAAATTCTTAACTAAGATCTGATAATGGCGGAGAATATGTTAACAACAAATTCATCAAATTTTGCACTAAGAATGGAATGCAAATGCAACATACTATTCCATATACTCCACAACAAAATGGTGTAGCTGAAAGGAAGAATCACACCTTAAAGGAGATGGCTAATTGTATGCTTCAATTTAAAGGACTTAGTCTTAATTATTGGGCAGAAGCAATTAACTGTGCAAATTACATAATAAATCGCACTCCTACTAAGGTTTTAAAGAATATCAATCCAGAAGAAGCATGGAGCTCAATTAAACGAGATGTGAGTCACTTTCATGTTTTTGGAAGTGAAGCATGGGCCCATATTCCAGATGACAAACATAAAGATTTAGAACCTAAGAGTGAAAAATGCATTTTTGTTGGATATTCTAAAGATGTCAAAGGATATAGACTTATTCCACTTAAGTCCAAAAATGTTATCATTAGAAGAGATGTAAAGTTAGATGAAAATATATCGGCCTACGAGCCTAGTTTGGCGCATGTGCCACCTCTCTCTATCTCTTCTACTTTTGAACATATTTCTTCTTTAGATGATGAAAGTGAGGATGACAA
>APFE030863775.1:59564-72028 GCA_000404065.3 Pinus taeda | reverse complement strand
TGTTCAACAGATGATCAGGTTGCAGACATCTTCACAAAGGCTCCCACAGAGGCGAAGTTCACTAAACTTCGATATATGGTTGGAGTTCAGGAAGTTGTCACTAAGGGGGGATAGGCTCTAGTGCCTCCTTCCTTCTCCATTGTGTCATATTTGTAAATCCTTCAATCCTATCCCAAGTTGTTCTTAAGGGGGGATGTTAGGATATTCCGACACATAGGAAATAGTTAAGTTCAACTTGGTCTAGTATAGAGTTAGGTATAGAGTTAGGTAAAGTGTGTTTCTTTACCGTTGTACATTTTGTAACTTACAATCCGACGGTCACGAAATGTAGTGATCCGACGGTTCATTCTCTCCTCGGTATTACCGACACTTGATCCGTGGCTTGACACCCGATTGGTCCATGAATTCTATTTAAAGAGAATGGAGGGTCATTTGTAGGTTAACTGTTCATGAGAGAAGCTTATGTAAATTTTCATTCTTTTATTAATAAATTTCCTGAAGTGGCCGCGTTGGCTCAGGTCGTGGACTGTTTCCCTCTTTGAGGGTTTTAACCACCTCAAAAATACTGGTGTATTGATCTATGATCTGTTTGTGAGCGGTGTCCTTTGGTGTTCTGTCTGAGGAACTTACCCTGTAAATTCCTACAATTATTCAGATTTGAAGGCATATGACACAAGCATAATTCAACATATCATTCCGATCAAGCCAAATCAAAAGCCTTTTTGTCAAAAGCTAAGAAGAATAAATCCAAAGCTACTACCCTCAATAGAGAAGGAAGTGAATCAGCTGTACAAAGCTGGTATCCTCATCCCCATAATATTTTCAGATTGGATTTCTAATTTGGTGCCCATGCGCAAGAAAACAGGTGAGATTCGGTTATGTATTGATTTTAGAAATCTGAATAAAGTACCTTTGAAAGATAACTATCCATTGACCAAGATGGATCACATACTTCAAAGAGTAGTTGGAGCATCCCGCATGTCACTACTTGATGGTTATTTGGGTTATAACCAAATTCTAGTCCATGAGGATGATAGGATAAAACAACGTTCACCACTCTATGGGGAACTTTTCATTATGCAAAGATGCCTTTCGGATTGAAGAATGCTAGTGCAACCTTTCAACGAGCAATGGATATTGCATTTGATAATGAAAAATATGTCATTCTATTTGTTTATCTTGATGATTTGATAGTTTTCTCTAATTTAGATGAAGAGCACCTTTATCATTTGAAGATTGTGTTTCAACGGTGTAGAAAGTATGGTATATCTCTCAATCCAAAGAAAAGTCTACTTACCATGGATGAAGGCAAGCTTCTCAGTCATATTATATCAAAGGAGGGCACCTGCATTGATTCAGCTCGAGTGGAAGCCATTCAGAAGATTGAGTTTCCATGAAGTAAGAAGGAGATCCAATCATTCAATGGTAAGATGAATTTCTTACGTTGCTTTGTGCCCAACCTTGTAGAACATTTAAGGGAAATCACAAACATGCTCAAGAAAGATAGTGTAGTGAAGTGGACCGAGGAAGCAATTAATTCTTTTAATTTGGTGAAATTGGCCCTTTCTTCAGCTCTAGTTTTGATCAGCCAAAATTATACTCAAGATTTCATTTTGTTTTCATTTTCCTCTGATCATACTATGGCAGCAGTCTTGATGCAGAAAAAAGACTAGCTCGAGAAACCAATTGCATTTTTCAGTAGAACCATAAGAGATGCAACTTTAAAGTATAATATTATTGAAAAGAAAGCTCTTGCTTTGGTAAAGACATTGAAAGATTTTCGAGTTTATATTCTTCATTCTCACATCCTTGCTTATGTCCCTAATGTTGCTATTAAAGATGTCTTAGTGCAAACAGATCCAGAAGGGAGACGAGGCAAATGGATTGCTGCCTTGTTGGAATATGACATGGAGATCAAACCAACAAAGCTCATCAAAGGACAAGGGCTGGCCAAACTTATGGCTGAGTAAAATTTGTATGCCTTGGACATTAATCTCATTGCTGCTATGTCTGAGGAAGACGAAGAAAGTTCGCCTGCTCAGGTATCAGAAATTTTCTTCTTTCTCCTTGGTATTCAGACATTGTTTATGTACTCTAAAATCTGTCACCACCACCTGGAATGGCTAAGAAAAAAAGTAGGACTCTGAAATTGAAGGCTACCAAGTTTTGTATCATGAATAATGCAATCTATTGGAAAGATCTCATTGGAGTCTTGCTCAATTGTTTGGTTGAAGAAGAGGCAAAACAGGTTATGGAAGACTTTCACAAGGGGGATTGCGGAGGTCATATTTTCTAGAAGACAACAACCAATAAAGTTTGAGAGTGGGATATTATTGACCAACTCTTTTTGCTGATGTGTATAAAACTGTTGAAAGCTACCACAAATGTCAGATTTTTCAAGGTAGGAGAAAATTGCAGCCTTTACCACTCAATCCCACTGAAGTAAGTGCTCCATTTTAGCAGCAGGGTTTGGACTTCATTGGCAAGATCCATCCTACTTCTTTAGTGCAGCACAAGTGGATCCTTAAAACTACAAATTATTTTACTAAATGGATTGAGGCGATTTCCACTAGGCAAGCCACTGATTCAGTAATCATTTCATTTCTTGAAAACAATATTTTGTCTCGTTTTGGTTGTCCAAATACACTGATCACTGATAATGCACCAGCTTTTAAAGCTAAAAGAATTATTGACTTTTGTAATAAATATCGAATTAATTTGGGGCACTCAACTGCATATTACCCACAAGGTAATGGATTGGCGGAATCCTCAAATAAATCCGTAGTCAATATTATAAAAAAGCTGCTAGAAACAAACAAGAAGAGTTGGCACAAAAAGCTTGTTAATGCACTTTGGGCAGATAGAGTAAATCAAAAGAAATCTAGAGGCACATCCACTTTCGAGCTCATGTATGGTGTTGACACGGTCTACCTGACCTCTCTCACAGTCTTGGTGGTTAAACTCATACAAGAAGCGGGCAGCGAAGATGATCATTTCCGGTGGAGAATCAATCAAATGATTCATTTGCAGCAAACTCGAGAGGAGGTTTTTCAGAAGACTTTCAAGCTACAAGAGAGAATCAAGAAGATATATGATCGAAAGGCAAAGGCGGACAAGTTTCAAATAGAAGACATAGTGCTGAAATGGGATGCAAGAAATGAAGACAAAGGTAAGCATGGAAAGTTTGAGAATCTTTGGAAAGGACCTTTCAGGATTGCTGCATATCGAGGCCAAAATGCTTTCCTTTTGAAATAAATGAATGGATAAGACTATCTAGGTGGGCTCATCAATGGTCGGCTACTCAAACGGTACTATTTCTGAAGTGTTTTCTATTGTCATATGTATCATTGTACATACCGGTGTGTTTTATTTCATTGCAAGTGTGTATTGTCATCATTCATTCAGTTTGGGGCCTAAGGTGAAGGCTATAAAACTGAGGTTTGATTTTAGTTTTGGTTTGTTTTGTTTGAGTTTGGTCTTTCAGTCGATTTCAGTTTTGAAATTGAGTCAGTTTTGAGTCATTTCAGTCTTGCAATTGAGTGAAGAGTTTGGTTTCGGTTTGTCGAAGTTATTGACTCCATAGCCCAATGGATGAAGGCACTGCCTGCTTTCCCAGAGATTTGTAGTTCTTGGCACCTCCAAGGAGCTACCATCCCCATTGGAGCCAATGTTAGTGTCGGTATCTTCATCCCTCCGTCAGTGATCAAATTCTCTTGTTGCATTGCATGTTAGGTGTCTCACTCGGTTAGTTGCACTCCATTAGGATCATGGATCATTTGACGGTAGTGGATTATTATACATTTTCCCTCATGTCCTTTACCTGTTGGTCCATTTTCACTCATCTAGATCATCTGCAGTCAAATTTTGTCTTTAAATGTACAAAAGTCATTTTTAGGGTTTTCAGTCTCATTAGGTCTAGGGTTTCATCAAAAAGGTCTTCAAAATGCTCAATAATGGTCAACAGGTGCATGAGGAGGTCAAATAAAGTTCTAGTAATAATAAATTCCATAATCACATGCTCAAAGACTGATTTTTCCTCAAAACATTGTTTTGAGGAAAAACATATTTTTTTTGTTTTTATGTATAAATTTAATGTAATTTCAGTTTTTCCATATGTAATAACTTCAGTGGCAACCCTGGTCACTTTTCCAAGCTTCAGCAACTCCATCCCCTACAAGGAAAACAAAAAGTCAAAGCATTCAGTTCATTAAAGGCAAAAATAAAGCAAACTGCCCAAAATAGAGTTTGAAAGGCAAGTCAAATGCAAACATTACAGAGTGGGTTTTTGATAAGTGAAAAATTAAAATCTTTTGTATATAAACCATTTGTCATGTTCAAAGAGCTCATTTGCATCTAAGGGAGAAGGAGAGAACAAGAGAAAGGTCATGTTGGAGAAAAGGAGGCAAAATCACAACAATTTGGGCAAGTTTCAAGGACGTGGCGAATTGGGTTGTGGGAGTGGTGCATAGGGCTGGCGCGGTGCATTGGGCCACCCTCTGCAGTGTTAAACTTACATTGGCACTGTGCATTGAAGTGGTGCTGCACATTGGGTTTGTGGCACAACGCATAGGGCTTCAAGCCGATTTCACCCACAAACTCTCCCAAATTTGCAAAATTTGCTCAATCTCCAGGTGGCCAAGTAAGTCAAACATTCCTCCATGATCGGTGAATGAGTTTCTCTTGATGTTTATGGTGATTTAATGAGAAAAACTTGAAACCCTACCTCCTTGCAATTTTTGCCAAAAGCAGTTACATAGGGTTTACAATTTGTGTTCTTATTGCTAATTCCACTCCATCACTCCCTCACTCTTTGATTCCTTCATTCATTCTCCAATTTCATCAAACCATTCCCTAATCCCCATATCCATAAATTTACTATCCCCATATCCCTAACTCCCACTATCCCAAACCCTAGTTAAAAATTCCCAAACCCTAATTACTGTCCCAAAGCCTAATTACTGTCCCTAAAACCTTTTTGTTCCCCAAAATCTTGTCAACAACATTCCCAAAATCCCTCATATACATTCTCATCCTTGGCAGCAAAAACCTAAGGACACCATAAATCTGTTCATACTCATCTAAGAAAACTCAAACATTGGCAAACATGGAGTCTGATCCTTCCTATGACTGAGATGAGGATACACGCAATGATTCTTCTAAAGAAATGCATGCACCAAGGAGACCTCACAAGGGTGGTAAACATATACAAGAGGAGCCTAATTCACTTGTTGAGATGCAGGCCTACCCTCTTGCTGTCACATGCTTTCAACACCAATCCTGTTATCAGTTCTGTGAGATGGTAGAGAGAGTCCAGTACCATCATGAGTTGGCCAGGTTGTTTGTGCTCCATCTTCAAAATGGCCAAGTCACTCTACCAAGTGTGACATTCACCTTGACACTGAAGTCTATTTCCCTAGCAACTGGCATTCCAAATGTTGGTGAGCGGTGGAATAAAAGGCAGCAGATTGACAGAGAACATTATGAGCCTTACATCAAGGCTGGTTATCAGAGACATCTCAGTAGAGTTTTTCCCTTCCGGTATCTGAAGGACACATATGCTCCCTTGATGAAACTTATAATTAAGTATTTCAGTTGTGAGGGACGATTTTCTCGCCTATATTCCTATCACATCAGATTGTTGATGCAGTTTACTAGGGTGAGAATGATGAATGTCCCCTATTTTATTTGTCATAACATTGAGAAGATGACCACCTTAGTGCACAAAAAGTCTCCTCAGCAGCAGTCTAACAACATATATCTTTTTGCACTAATTAAAATTGTGGTCTTGCATCAGCTTGGTTTACAGAACATCTCATGGGAGGATTTCATTTCACATGAGGTCTTCATAGGTCCTCAAGTATCTCCAGTAGCTTTTCATGAGACAGGTGGACCTTAACATCAGCAGGAGATTCATGAGACACAAACCGCTAGTGTGTCAGCGTTTATCACCTACCAAAAGGGCACTAGAAGGTTATTTGCAGTGGCAAAGCGAGTATTATCTCCACCTAGGGTGGAAGAGGTCTCACTTCCTCCATCATCAGAGTAGGTACAAGACAAGGGCAAGTGGCCATTACATGATGAGGGGCCTTCAGGAGGACAGGAGACATATTTCATTCTTATTCAGGATGATGACACCGATTTCGGCTCACAAAGCGCAAAGCTCAAGGAGATCATTCAAGAGCAACAAGTGGACATTAATGATTTGTCTCTCAACCTAGAAAGAGCCAAGTGGATAATCAAATACATGGAGCAAAGGAACAAACAGCTAGAGGATCAACAAACCATTATGGAGCTACAAAACATACGAGAAAACCAACACGCTGCTAAGAGAAGGAAAGTGAAGCTCACACCACTTGAACAAGAAATAAATGCTGATCATGAGTCTTGGCTTGAGAGGGAAAATATCCACTTAGAAAAGTTGCTTGAGAAGACCAACAGAGAGAAAACTATGTTGAGGCACATGGCCTACCATTACTTGGCGAGAAACAAAAGTTGCAAGGCATGAATCAGGAACTTGAAGTCCAAGTTGAAGAAAGCATCAAGGAAGCGAAAAGAGCAAGATAGACTTCAGTTCTTGGCTGAGGATTCCTTGGCCCAACATAGCACTTAATGGAGAACACTCAGCCCAAATTTCAAAAAATTTGGGACACTTTTTACAATTTTGAAATTTTTGGCTTAAAAAACATGTTTTTCTGCCTGATGCGCCGTGCCACCTGAAACTTGTTTTTATGGGGACCTCCTTTTGAGTAAAACTCTGAATTTTTGGATTTTTCATGGAAAAATATGCATGCCCACAAATGGCCAAGAAATTTTGACAGGTTTTGACGTTCCAAAAAGGTCAAAACCACCTCAAAATTGACCTTTCTGCACCTTTTTGGACACACAAGAAGCAGTGTTGGGAGAACTCCGTTTTGGAGGGGCAAATTGAGGCCAAATTCAAAAATTCCAATTGTTCTAGAAAATAGACAGGTAGACCTTTCCACCAAACGCACTTGAACAAAATTTGGACACCAAGAAGGCCTCCAAAAGTAGCTGTAAAAAGGCGTTATGCATAGGGAAATCAACGCGACGCATTGGAGGAATTTTGCTCACTTTGGCCAAAATACTCTATTTTTCGCCTAGTTTCTTGACAGTTTGACTTTTATTCTTCTAATTATCAAACTCATGATGTAACTTAATGTGAATTGATGGATTTTTATGTAATTATGCTAAATTTTTACTCATAAAAGTAGATTCATCCATGAAAAGGTAGTTTGCAACTGAATGAATCAGTTCCCTAGTTATTAGAGGCAAGTTGTTCCACTGCCTAATTTTTAGTTCTTAGTTTTTAATTTGTTGGAACAACTCCTAAACTCATGAGCTTGACC
Source organism: Pinus taeda (assembly GCA_000404065.3). Taxonomy (NCBI): domain Eukaryota; kingdom Viridiplantae; phylum Streptophyta; class Pinopsida; order Pinales; family Pinaceae; genus Pinus; species Pinus taeda. The sequence continues at coordinate 64,661 of APFE030863775.1, read as the reverse complement.
CCTAGAAGCTAGGATGATTTTTTTTTTTCCTATATCTTGTGATTTTTCAGTCATTAGCAAAGGTTGGACTTTTGGGAAAGCTTGGAGATTTATTGTATACTCATTTCAGTAGTTTGGCAAAGGAATAGACCAGGGTTTGCAACACTTTATGGGATTCTTGTGGAAACTTGATTTGGTATTGTGTTTCCTTCTGTAATTTCAAGTTTACATGTGTTTTATGTATGCCATTATCTCTCTTTTTTCATCTTAACTAAATGAAACAAGGATAAAGGTAGAATTCATTAATTTGCAGTGCTCTACCTAGGGTTTTGTTTAGTTATTTATGTTTTTATCTATTTGAAGAGGATTATTGAGACTTTCATGCCCTCTTCAACTTCTCACCAGTCTAAAATCTATCCATCTCACTCAATTCGAAGTACCAAACCATTTTCCTACCTCGCCCCATAGAGATCTTTGCAAAAATGAGCCTCATTCCCTAGACCCAAATCTGCCTTTCACATTTGAGCTAACAAAACATCATCAAATTCAATCAAACTCTTCCGCACACATACCTAGCCTAAAATCAGTCTTCACATCAATCATCTCAAGCCTCATTGATCATATTTTACTGAGATTGACAAGAAGAGAGCCCTCTCCCAACCTAGTAGGGCTAGCTACCAGGTTAAGCTTGGTTTGATGTTACCCTAGATCCTACCTTTCTCAGCCTGAGGTAGATTTAGGCACTAACAACTTGAATAAAAGGCCAAATGATATGAGATAAACCCAACACGAACCTGAGGTATAATTAGCAAGATCCAGAAAGTTGTGTATCTCTGTTAGAGTGGTTTTAGCTTGAAAATCTAAAATAAATTTTATCTTGGCTGGGTCCACATGCACACCTCGCTCATCAATGATGTACCCCATCTGTTGAACCTGGGTCATACCATTAGTGCATTTCTCCAAATTGACTAGGTTGAATTATACCAACCTCTAGCATTTCTGCAACCATACATTCAATTTCACTCCTTTGGCCATAGGGATATCTATAAAGCCTGATGTTTGGATGAACACTTCCTGGAATCAAATGAATAGCATGATCATGATCATGAATAGGTGGAAGGCCTTTGGGATTCTCAAATACCTTGGAATGATTATCCAAATTTTTTTGGATATCTAGAGAAATAGATGATTTCGATGTGGGAACCTCTAGTGAACATAATTGTGCAATTATGCCCCGTTGTTCTTTCTTTAGAAGCTTTCTCATGTTGTTAGAGCTGATTATTTTTCCCAGTTTCCCTTTAATACCCCTTAATTCAACTTCCTTTCCTTCCCAAAAAAAATTCTTGAAAATTAAAAGCTATCGTACCTGAATATTGTAGCCATTGGACTCCTAGTACAACATCTTCACCACCCATTGGAATGGACAACATTGGACTATTCAAAACATATTCTCCCATGGATAGGTTGATATTATGGAACTTTCCAAAGAAATTTATGGTTCCTCCATTTGAAAGCATTACTTGACACTCTGGGGTTGGATATAGGAAGCAATTCAATTCCTTGGCTATCTTACAATGAATAAAATTATGGGTACTACCCAAATCAAAAACACTATTACCTTTTTCTTCTGATATGCCCTTCTACCTTGAGAGTTTGAGGAGTGGTAATTCCCACCAATGCATTACAAGATATGGCAGGAATCATTTCTTCCTTTTGTGGGGTTGGTTCCTGGTGTATATCCTCTTCTTTTGACATTTCTTGATCCTTTTCTTCCTGATCTTTAACTTCTTGAACCTTCTTCTTCTTCTTGATATGTCCTTCTATCTTGAGAGTTTGAGGATTGGTAATTCTTGCCAATGATTTAAAATATATGGTTGGATTCATTTCTTATTTCTCTGGGTTGGTTCTTAGTGTATATCCTCTTCTTTTGATGTTTCTTAATCCTTTTCTTCCTCCTCTTCAAAATCTATGTAAAATAATTTCTTCTCAGCACACTTATGACCATTAGTGTATTTACTATCACAAATATAACAAAGCTCTTTTTCTCTTTTTTCTTACAATTGTTTTGGTGTAAACCTTGTAGGTTTTGGAAAGCTAGGCGCAAAAGCACTTCCATATTTATATTTGTGAGTGGTAGGATTCCTTGTTTCCATAATTCCGCTTTCAATTTTTCTTGCCAACTTGAATGCCTTCTCCAATGAATCAGGTTCCCAAAGACGAATCTCATGTTGAATGTTATCCTTTAAAGTCCCTATGAAGACATCAATCTTTTGCTTCTCTAGAATAACATTTACCCTTATATTCAATTTTTGGAAGTCCTCAATGTTCTCTTCCATTGAACCCTTTTGTTTTATATTTATCAATTAGCTAAATAAGGTGTTACTCTTTTTATCCTCATAATGTGTTATCATTTCCTCCATGAAAAATGACCAAGTGACAAGTGGTTTACGAGAACAAAGCCCTTTATACCATAAAAATTGATTCGGTTCTAAATATAAAGATTCCATATTTACCTTTTGTAACAGTTGTACGCCATGTTGATCAAAATATTGTTCCATCTGTAGTATCCAATTTACTGGATCCTTGCCATCAAACTTCCTCGTATCGCTTTTTCTCGATCTTAGGAGCTTGATCTTGAATCTTATGTATCTCTATAATTTTGGATCTCCAAGGTCTGAAATTGCGTCTTGCGGTAGCTATATGAATCCTCTTTATAACCCCATAAGTCTGATCAAGATTGGTTTCTACAAGGAAGAGTTATGTCAAATCTCCCACGATGATCTGATTATAGACTAGTTCAGTAGAGAAAACTTGTATGAAGTGTCGTGTGTCACTGTTTCATCCTTAGGACCTGAAACCGATACATAGAAAACTAAATTCTGTCCTATTTCTGTAACTTCTTACGAAATTTTAATCTGATGCTTAGAAAGAAAGTTATGACGATTTCCCAATGGTCACCTGTTTGGGATGTTATTCGGGAGCCTGCAGAAACCCTAAATGTCTTGGATTGTGTCTCCGAAAATATAGAGAAACAAGATCTAAAATTCAGACCTGAGCTTCATCAATATTTTGGCTCAAATGGGTTTTAATTTCAGAACCTAAACCTTCGTAGAAAACAAAATATAGCGAAAATTCCATGATGACCTATTTGAGATGGAATTATGGAGCTTGTGAAAACCCTAACATCATCACATCATATCTCCAAAAATATAGTGAGACAAGATCTGAAATTTGGACCTGAGATTCAAAACGATTTCGACTCACATGGGTTTTTCTCTTAGCTTCTGAAACATCACAGAAACAAATTTATAGCAAAAATTCCACGGTTACCTATTTGGAGCAATGAACCCCTAGAATCCAAAGCTCTAATACCAAATGTTATGAAACCAGCTCACAAAAAGATAGAAAATAAAGATCAAGGCCTTAAAATTCAGCCTCTTCGAGGGGGAAACCTCGTTTACATTGCATAAATGAAGAATTCTTGGATGATACAAATGACAAGACCTCCTTTCTATATATAGGATTCTAAGGGGCCATAATATAATCAAAGCTGACATAACAATAATAATGTAAGGGCACAACAATAACAATAGTAGGTTTCTATGGGGCACAATAATAACAATATCAGGACTACATGGGCACAAAAATATAATAAGGGTGTTTCACTAATAAAAATAAGGGGTTACACCAGTAGTATAGGGACCTAACACTATAGTAGGTATGCCCATACCAAAGTTCATATAGAATTTTATCACTATTTGGTCTGAAGTGTGCTTTTCTTAGAATCACAACTGCAATGTGAATGAATTCTAGCTAAAATATCTACTAAATATTTTCCCACTTGTTAGGTTCCTATACCAATTGGTTTCATTTTTCATGATTGACTAGAGAAGTGCCAAATATGTTCATCCTTTCCATGCTGCAAAGGTTCCATATTTTGAAGAATTTCACTATGTACAGTTGCTTGACTCTTATCATGGTTCATGAATGGACAAACAACTTAATCTTGGCCAGGTTCATATTTCAATTTACTTGTCTTATAATAGAGAATAAAGGTCTGTCCAAACAGTTCAAGCTTGGCAGATGAGTAGACAGGTAGAGAAGCAAAGGAGCCCAATTGTTTAATCTGGGCCCTTGGAAGAGATAAGGGTGGATTTAGATAGGATGGAAGCTAAAAGAAAATAAGAGAATCAGGGTTTGCAAGTTCAAATGCACCCAATGAAAATGAAGAAAAAAGTTAGGAGTAATAGGATGGGTAAGTAGTTTTGATGTTGCAGAAGCAGTTGCATGAGTGATCCTCCTTCTCAAAGATAATTCATCTCTTATGAATATCATAAATATCATGGCAAAGTGTGGTGATAGATCAGATGTTGCATGTATAACTCCCCCTCATTCTTCTCCCATCAACCACTCACTAACCTCCCTCCAAGGACACTGAGATCTGCTCAGTACTCCTAGTTTACTTCATTTCATGAAAAAGACTAAGTGAAAACTCTGTTTTTACTCAAGCAAAGGAAGCCACATTTCTTGTGTAAAAGTGTTTCTCTTCCATTGTGCTAAGCTTCCCAGAATTCATGGCCTAGATCCCTTTTATTCCCTAAGCCTAAGTTTCATCTTTTACTTAGCGCTTTTTATTTTTGAATATATTCCTCATGTTAACCTATTAACACTATTATATAGCTCCTACATATATTTCCCCTCCCATACTATGTAAAAATACATAAAAGCCCCGACATTCTTTAATATCCCTACCCTCAATTAAAGTTATGGCCATATTCTAATTTTTTCGGGAGTTTGGTCCATCTGGGGCCAATAACAACCCTCCATGCGCTCCATCGGGATTTGTTTAAACGTTTGGTTAAACAAATAACCAAAGCCTCCAACATAAACCATATAATAACCCCGATAGCCAAAGTTTTATGCCTCATAAAGCATATACAAACGTTGATTTGTGTGGCGGGACCTGCACCATAGCCGCTTTCCAGCTTCATTTGCCGCCCACCGTTCGATCATCACGCGCAAATCTGACGGCTCTCGGCGATATGGAAACCCCTCCGATCACCGAATGATAGCGTCCGGGGGATGGATGGTATTGCCGCCGTACAGAAGCCAGGTGTC
>APFE030863775.1:30249-43738 GCA_000404065.3 Pinus taeda | reverse complement strand
AAGGCAATGTTGGCCCACAAATTGCAGGATTCATTAAGCAATACATCTGCCCAATTGGATTTGGAAAAAATATCTTCTCTAGCAAAAGACAACAGAATAAAGACCTTAGAAGAAATTATTATTGAGCTGGGACATGATCCCAAGGATGCCAAGGGAATTAAAGCACTGATAAAGAAAAATGAAGAAGATATTGCTGCACTTAGGAAGCAATTGAAGCTACCTGTTACTATGCACCCACAAACTACAAAACTTGCACAAGAAAAGGCAGAAGAAGACATGATGGATTTGCTAATAAAGATGAATCAAAGGCTAACTAAAACGAAGCAAGAATTAGAGAAAGCATTACAAGGCAAGCAGGGAGAGTCGACCTCCCAACCACTTGAAACAACTCCAATGGTTGCCACTGCCCCTCCCACAGTTGCAGCAGCAATCCCTCCCACTGTCCCAACATCAACAACAGGTAACTCAGCTTCAGCAGCAGAAACAACAACAGCCCTAGATACTAGCATGGGCATGGAAGAGATGATGAAGGCAATAAAGGAGTTAGAACTCCAAATGGCAGAGCTAAAAGAAGCCAAAGAAAAACTAGCCAAGTTAGAGGTAAGCTATGATAAATCTAAAATAACTGTGGTAGAAAAAACAGGAGAGGTAAAGGCCTTGGAACATAAGGTAAAATCCTTGGAGAAAGATCTTGCTCTTCATAAACCTCTATCAGAAATCAAAACAATTTTGTGGACTAAGATTGGGCAGTCCATCACTGATCAATACAGACTATCTATGAGAAAATTGAATTGATAGAAATAGCCCAAGTAGAGATTCAAAAGGCCAGTGCATCATTGGGAAACATGCCCGAACAGGCCAATAGGCTAATTCATTTTTTGAATACTCATTTCAAAGAACAACTAGCAGCTCTAGATATCAGGGATAGAACAGGTACCATTTTGACAGTTAAAAAGGTGCTAACCATGAGGAATTTTATACAGAATCTGGAGAGAAAATGTCAAGAAATGCAAATGGAAATAAATGCTTTCACAGAAAAGTTTACAGTCTTGCAGCAAAAGGGTCTACCCAGTTTGTTAACCAGCAATCAGAGACTATTGACACATGAACAATATGCTCACAGGGTGAATACATATGTTGCCAATTATATCACAACATCATCAAGCACCTTAGAAGACATAGCACCTCCCTCTGGACAAAGCTTATATGACAAGTTAGAAAATATGTTCTATATTGAGCATGAAATAACACATCTTTTTGAAGTCCAGCCCAATTTCTATAGGTATACTGAAGTTGATGAAATATTGATAAAGCTACAGAGGCACCAGTTTCCAACAGAACAATGGTGGCAGAGCATGTTAGAGGTTTTACCAAGGTAGTTTTAGTTCTCTTTTTGATCATCTGCATTGAATCAAATTCAATACACATGCCACATATCATAAAAAATGAAAACAACAAGGGAAGGAAGTCACGCCAAAATGCATTAAAGAGGAATCAGGTACATATGAAAGGGCCAGGGAAACAACTCAACAAAACTAATAAAATAAAGACTATCAGCCAACTCACTGGGTGTAAAAGTCAAATGTATCTGATCAATTAAAGCGGCCAGCACAACAACAATTACTTCTGCATTCATTTTTCCATGTTTCCAATGGCATTTATTTCCCAGTAAAAGTAGATGGATGAAGTTATTGTGGGATATTTTTCCATAAGATATTTTGTAAGTCTTTTTTGTATAAATACCTCCCCGTGAGATGTATTCGGGGTTGGTGATATCTCTTTTGGACTACACTGTAACTCTGAGGAATTTTAATACAAAGGCTATTGAAGTTCACTATTGCTGCACCGTTTGAATGCAGATTTAATGCTCTTGGTCATGCTACAGGATTCTTGTGTCTTTATATGGATCAATAAGTTTTCTTAACCTATGTGTTGTATTTTCTTTGTCTGCAAACTTCATATATGTTTTCATAATCTTAGTAATGGAGAAAAAGAATAGCCCAAAATTTGTTTAAATACACTCTGTGTTCAATCTCTATTATTACTTATGTTTTCTTCAGAGTTAGCATAAACAAGAATTCTTAGCTGCTCCCGTTTCCACTAATTCTTTCACTTTGAATATTGACAAGGAATTCTTTACTGCTCCTTGATAATAGTCATGCATTTTCCCTCTGCCAACATGATGAAGGATTCTTAACTGCCCTTCAACTATTGGATTTCATTCCATATATTTCCAGATTATAAAATTGTTCCAAGATTGATTATCTTGCTTTGTAGTATTACCTTTTGCCAAAGAAACGCACTCAGTGGTTCATCCTCATAGACTCCATCTACCCAATGGAATAAACTGTTTAGACTTGCATCCAAGTTTTGTCTAAGATCACCATCCAAATCTAAAACAAAACCATGTACATCATAACTAGCCTAAAATACCTCAAAACAAAGCTAAACTTTAAAGAGAGAGCCCTCTCTGGATGTAGATTGGCTAGAATCTGTGTCTAAAAGATTGGTCTGTGGTTACCTCGGCCGTATCCCCTCCTTAGAATTTTCCTAGGGGACAACCTAAGTGATAACACCACCATGGCTCTATCCAACTGTTGAACCAATCTATTGGCTCCCTCTGCTACACCATTTGGCTGTGGATTTTTTGCTATGGTAAAACACATTTTGATGCCATGTAAAGCCTTTATCAGTCATTAAGAAAATCAATACAAAATGAGAAAAGACAAATGTCAAAATCATAAAACTTGATAGATCACAAGTACAAGTAATTGGTGAACGAAATAATGTTATAATTTGATTATCTTCTTATCATAAAGTTTATCAATGCATTTAAATGATTGTTGTGGAAATTTTGGAGGCCTATGGTTTACTATTAAGTAGGGATTCGTCAAGTAAGCTATAAGACTACTTTGCTATATACTAGTCCCACTTATGGCTTCCTTACAAGGGAAAGAACAACTAGATCCGAGTTGATAGTGAGCCTTTAATGAAGTATACCATCAAGGATTTAAAATCACATAACGAGCCAATACGTGTAACAGGGGAAATTCTAGAAAAAAAATCTTGAGTCTGACATTGGATGTTATCTTGCACAACCATCTCTAATACCATTATACATCCAATTGGAACTCCTTCCTAGCGCCCCAACTAGTGATAATGACACTTGTACTATAGATGTAAATACTTTTAGTTTAGATACTAACCAGGTTGCTACTAATATTTGGACATTGTATTTTGATGGATCTATGACGCATGATGGTGCCAAAGTGGGTTGCATCTTGATGGGTCCAAGGAAAAATAAATATCTCATCTCTTTTCATTTAAAATTCAATTGTATTAATAATGTTGCAGAGTTCGAATCACTTATACTCGGGTTAAAGAAGGCCATCAATCTTAAGGTAGAGGTTTTGAAAGTGGTAGGTGATTCAAAAATCATTACACGATATGTTTGCAATAGCATCGATTACCTATAACCTACTTTGAAGAATTATCAGCAAGAGGTATTCTTTCCTTTTCCAAATCTTTTGATATAAAATATGTAGCTAGGATTAACAATGCCACTATTGCTACTTTAGTAAATGTTGTCGCTAGTTTTACTCCAATTAGAGATGGGTTTTCTATCAAAATTATTTATAATCCCTCTATAATGAATAATGTGACTAATTTGCGTGTATCTAATGATGATCAATAGATCCTTGATTTTGTGGAAAATGCTAACATTTTTAAGGATGTGGCTCTCATTGAAGATGTACGTGATAAGAACTTACAAGAAGCATCCAAAGTATGCGAAGGAAACCCGATACATAAAGGAGTGGTCTCATTGAAAAATATCTTTGATCTATAAAACCATTTCAAAGGACCACGGAATACCAAGACCCAAAGGTTGACTTTATCTCATGAGTAGATCAACCTTGGGATGATTGGAGATCCTAAATTTTTCATTCTCAGCATGTGATGCTCCCCACAGGAACAACATGCTTTCATCCACTTATTCAAATAGTACTGAGATGTGTTTGCATAGATGTATGAAGATTTAAAAACTTATGACACCAATATTATCCAGCACATTATTCCCATTAAGCAAGGGGCCAAACCATTAGAACAAAAAATCATAAACGTACATCCTACATTTGAGCCCCTCATATAGAAACAATTAAAGAAGTTGGATGTCTTCATTATATTTAAAGTCTATCATTCAATGTGGGTTTGAATATCATCTCAGTGACAAAAAAGTTTGATGATATTAAACTGCATGTAGATTTCATAAATCGCCACCAAACATCTGATAAGGACAACTACCTTGTACCTTATATGAAGAAACTATTACAAATGATTTTTGGAGTAAAGATGTTCTCACTGCTAGATGGATTTTTAGGCTATAATCAAGTACTAGTAGCAAAACCAGATAGATTTAAAACCACCTACAGAACCAAATGGGATATGTTCACATTTAGAGGAATGGCATTTGGGTTGGTCAATACAAGGGCCACATTTCAACGAGTGATGGATATCATGTTCAAAGGTCTTCTTGGTCAAAGCATTGTAGTATATCTTGATGATGTGATGGTTTCTCTAAATGAAGATCTGATCATATCCAACATCTAAAATATATCTTCAAAAGGTGCAAAAACTATATTATATCTTTAAATCTAAAGAAAGCCATATTTGTTGTGTCCGAGGGAACCCTCTTAGGACACATTATAGCAAATAATGGCACTAAAATAAACCCGAAAAGGGTTAAAACTATTTCTCAAATACCATATCCCATAAATAAGAAGGAAATGCAGTCCTTCCTTGGGAAAACAAATTTCCTTAGGAAATTCATTTCAAATTATTCTTAGATCGTTAAACCTTTACAAGATGTGATTAAGAAGTATGCAACATACAAGTGGAATCAGAAAGAGAAAGGTGTTTTTCTCAAACAAAATAGACCATAGTTGATGCACCCACACTACACAACCTGAATTTTGAAAAGGACTTCTTCTTGTATACCCTTGCTCCAGACACTTTGATCACGTTCTTATTAACTCAAAAGGGTACTCAAGATAATGAATGACCAATTTCATTTATGAGTGCTAGGTTATAGGGATCTAAGTTTAACTATCCCACCATGGAAAAACAGGGTTATCAAATTTATAAGGTGGTTAAACACTTCAATCCCTATATTTTGAAAAGACATGTTGTAGTGTTTGCGCCTCATCCAGTTGTCCATTAATTTTTTTTACTACAAGAGTTGGGTGATCAGATGACCAACTAAATGATGAGGTTTTTGGAAATTAAATAATAGATCAATGGAGCACATAAAATATTGTAGAAACACATACACATAAAATCATAAAACAAGAGAGACACATATATATGTGGTTCACTGAATTTGGGCTACGTCCACTAAGAAATAGCCAAGCCTTCCTTTTATATTATCCAACAAAATGAAGAGATACAACCTACAAAAAATCCATTGTAATTTCATTTGCGCTCTCATACAGTCTCCTCTCTCTTTATTGCAAAGAATAAAATTGATCCACAACTACAATACAATTCCCTCATATAAATCGAGGGTTTCCTTCTAGGGAAAATAACCCCAAATTAACATAACTTCTATCGTCATATATTTCACCTAATAAATGACACATATTGACTATGAAATTACAATATTTTACAATGGAATTTTTGATCTACTTTTTGCTTCAGAGGCACTGCCCCGAACCTCCTGGGGGCTCCAAAGAATATAGCACCCCCTGATTCCCCTAGCAGCAATAGTTTGGGTGGTGGGGGAACCCCCCACACCCCCCCCCCCTCCCCATTAGACTAGGATCCAACCACTACTGAAACAAAAAACCTTTAAATAATTAGGAAGATAATCAGGCTCCACACCCAACAATATCCCTCTTTGAGATTCATTATATCAACTTCATTGATGATTCACTTGTTGGAAAATTCCTCCACTTGGACCTTACTTTTTCTCATATTCGCCATCATACTTGAATACCAATTGAAGTTAGGAAGAAACTCATTTTCTCTTTGGTTACCATCGTTTTCAACATATCTACAAGATTTTGGCTAGTGTGTCTGTTTTCCAGCTTCAGTTGTCATCTTCTAGAATTCGCCATATGAAATGGTACCTGAGTTGTATATGCTTTGTCTTGGAACCAAATGCTAAGCTCTTTGCAAGATGAATGGCACTTTGGTCGTCACTATATAACATGCTCATCTCCGGCTTCTTTCCCAACTCATCCATAAAAATTTGCAACCAAATAATTTCTTTAATAGCTTCTGTAGCAGCAACATACTCCTCTTCCGTTGTTAAAGTGCAAAAATGTTTTGCAATTTTGAAACCCAACTGATATTTGTTCCACCTACAGTAAACAAATAAATTGTGGTTCTCCTCTTGTTATCCTTATCACCTTCTATCCCTGCATCAACATATCCCTGTAAAACAGTGTTTGAGCCTCCAAAACATAATTATTTATATGTGGTACCTCTCAAATACGTAAGAATCCACTTCACTGCCATCCAATGCTCTTTTCCTAGATTTTTCATATACTTTCTCACAACTCCCACTGCATGTGCAATATCTTGCCTTATGCACAACATTACATACATTAAGCTTCCAAATGTTGATGTGAATGGAACATTAGACATATAATCAATCTCTTCTTGGGACTTAGGAAGCATCTCCTTATTTAGTTTTAAATGGCTAGCCAAAGTTGTATTAACTGGTTTTTCATTATGCTTATTAAATATTTCCAACACCTTTTCTATGTACTCACTTTGATACAATGTTAATTTGTGACTTTTCATGTCTCTAGTTATTCTCATACCAAGGATTTGCTTTGTGGCACCCTAATCCTCCATTGCAAATGAATTAGCCAATTTTCCTTTGAGCACATTTATTTCTTGCATGTTAGCCCCTACAACAAGAATTTCATCTACATACAATAGAAATATAATATAGTTTCCATCATTTTGATTTTTAATATCAACACAGTGGTTAGAGTGACATCTAGTATAACCTTGTTCAGAGATAGATCGGTCAAATTTTAGACACCACTGCTTTGGAGGCTATTTCAAGCCATACAAAATCTTCTTTAATTTTCACACTAATTTATCCTTCCAATTGACCTCATACCCTTGTCATTGATGCATATATATCTCTTCCTCCAAATCCCCATGGAGAAAGGTTGTCTTTAAATCTAATTGTTCAAGATGCAAATCTTCTACTGCCACTAGACTTAAAATAGTTTTGATTAAAGTCATTTTAATAATAGGAGTAAAAACTTCATCAAAGTCTATACATTTATTTTTTGAAAATGAATTCACCACAAGTCTAGCCTTTTACCTCTTTTTTCCTCCATCTTCTTCCTTCAACCTGTAAACCCATTTATTCTGCAATGTTTTTTTACCTACAAGAAACCTGATTAAGTCCCAAGTCTGGTTATGTACCAAGGAGTCCATCTCTTATTTCATGGCTTTCTCCCACTTCTTCCTGGTTTCTACCTGCATTGCTTCTTCATATCATTCTGGTTCACCAGAATTAGTCAATAATACATAATCTAATGAAGGAGAATATCATTAAAGGGGTCTACTTAACCTGGTAGATCTTCTAATAGCACTAGCAGGAGTTTGAGGTGCCTATTGTTGTTGTTGTTCCATTTTTTGTTGTTGTTGTTGTTTTTTTTAATCATTATGATTTCCTTGCACCTTTGAATTTACTTTTCATGTGATATCATCAAGCACTGTGTACCTTTTGTTTTCATTTTCTTTTTTCTTTCCCTGCAATTGATCTTTGTACAAAACCCTTTCATCGAATACCACATCTCTACTCCTAATGATTTTATGGTTCTCATAATCATATCAGCGATAAGAAAAAATATTAACACAATATCTAATGAAGGTACACATCTATGATTTTGCCTCAATCTTTGTTATTTTTTCTTTGTTATTGTGGACAAATGCTTCACAACCAAAAGTCTTTATAAATGAGTAGTTTACATATTTTCTTACCCATGCCTCCTCTGGAATACCACTATCCAAGGAACTTTAAAGCCCTTTGTTTATTATCTAAACACGAGTATCTATAGCATCTACCCAAAATTGTAGGGGAAGTCCTACATGAAATCTCATTCACCTTGCACGTTCCATGATTGTCTTGTTCATCCATTTTCTTGTGGTGTTCTTGGAACTATCTTCCCTTTACGAATTCCATGATATGAACAATAATTATCAAACTACTTGCTACAGTATTCACCTCCATTACCTGATCTGAGACACTTCAACTTCTTTCATATATCATTCTCAACCAAAGCTTTCCATTTCTTAAAAGTATCAAAGACATCATATTTATTTCGAATACAATATACCCAAGTTTTCCTAGTTGCATCATCAATAAAAGTAACATAATAACAAGAGCCACCAAGAGATGATACCTGAGTAGGTCACCATACATATGTATGCACAAGCTCTAATTTTTAACTCTTCTTTTATTTCCAAACTCTAAGAAATTTGAATCTCCTCTATTTTCAATAAACATGATTCTCACATAAACCCAAATCAACATGCTTCAAATCTATTAACAAATTCCTTGAGTGAATAATTTGCATCCCCTTCCCACACATGTTCCCGAGCCTATGATGCTATATTGTTGTATCTATTGTTGTGGAGGTTAAATAATTAAGAGAATTAGAAATACCATTGCATAAATGTGATTTACCAACCTTTTCTCCTTTTGCTATTACCAAGGCTCCTTTAGTGACCTTCCAAGTTTTTTATGTAAATGTAGTTACACAAACTTCACCTCCCAATTTCCCTATTGAAATCATATTTTTCTTTAGATCCAGAAAATTCATTACCTCCTTTAATAGCCATCGATTTCCATTTTGTTGCTTTATAAAAAATTTACCCATTCCAATGATTTTACAAAGTTTATCACCACCCAAACGAGCCTATGCAAAATATCCTTGAACATAGTCATGAAATGTTTCCTGTTAGGTGTGGCATGGAAAGAATCCCCTAAATCTACCATCGAGGAATCAATAATATTTTCTAATGAAAGAATCAAAGCATCTTGCAACACATCACATGTTATATTTTCTTCATGATTGTTCTCTTTTTTCCATCTCCTTCTTTTCCCTTTCAAGATTTATAGTCTTTCTTCAAGTGTCCTTTCTTCCCACATTTCCAACACACTATCCCCAATCTAGATTTGGATTTGCCTTTCCTTGATTTACTGAAATGTCCCAGGATATTTTCTCTCTCTAGGATTCTTCCCCTAGTCTCTACAGTCAAAGCATTACCTGTTGTCTCACCTGGGATTTTCTATCGCATTTCGTCACTAAGGATAACACCAATAATATCATCAAACTTTAAACTACTAGATCCAGAGATAGAATTATTGATGACCATGACCAAGCCATTCCGACTTTCTGGAAATGAGCATAGAAATAATAGAGCCCTAAATTCATCATCAAAATTTAGCCCTACAAAATTTAACTAACAAGTAACCGTGTTAAATACATTTAAATGATCAGCAACATATCCACCTTCTAACATATTCATATTAAATAAACAGTTCATAAGAAATATCTTATTTGACGTTGAGATTTTTTCATATAGTTTGGCCAATTTCATAATTAGACCCTCTATTTTAATTTCCTTTCAAATGTTGAAGTCCGCCGACACTGCCAAGAACAACCATATTTTTCCTAGTTCCTTTCTGACACGAATCTCCCATTCTTCATTCGTCATACTTGTCGACTTCTTTGCTTTTTTAGTCAATGGTAGGTAAAGATCTTTATGGTACAAATAATACTCCATTTTCATCTTCCATAGATGGTATTTTTTTCCATTGAATTTCTCAACCCTAAACCTACCATATTATGCCATTGGTCCTACTCAAACTAGGAACCCTTATTTCCTGCAAGTTTATTAGCCAAATAGACCTTTGGCTTTGATACCAGTTGTCAGAAATTTAATAACATAGCAATGGAAAACATAAAATATTACAGAAACACAAACATAGGAAAGTATAAAACAAGAGAGAAACATATATACATGGTTCTTGGGCTATGTACATAGAGAAACAACCATGACTTCCCTTTATATTATCAAGCAAAATGAAGAAATACAACCTACAACAAATCTGTTTTAATTTCCTCTTCACTCTCACATGGTATCCTCTCTCTTTCTCGCATAGAATAAAAAATGATCATAGTCACAATAAAAGTCCCTCATATAAACCAAGGGTTGTCTTCTAGTGCATAAACCCTAAATTAACATAACTTGTATTGTTAGATATTTTGCCTAATGAATGGCCCAAATTAACTACGAAATTACAATATTTTACAAGGAAATTTTTCATCTATTTTTCTTACAAGGGCACTACCCCTGAACCCCCATCATGGGGGGGATCCAAAGAATTTCATCCCCACCCCTGGCCCCCCCTCCAACATTATTGGGGGGGAATCCCCCCACAACCCCCCGTCAAGGACTAGGATCCAACCAGGTCTGAAACAAAAACCCTCTCAACAATCTGGAAGATAATTAGGCTCCACACCCAACAGAGCTTCCAAGAATACAATTTGGAATTTAAACCAATTGACACTATCAAGGGCCATGGTCTTTTTCAACTCACCATGAAAGCAGTAGATTCATATGAGGAAGATATGTTCACTTGAGAATAGGAGATTGAGATGTTCAATGTCGACTATGTTCATCCATCTCAGACACCATTGTTGAAATGCATTGAGATACGAAAATATCTTGAACAAGGTACTTTGCCCTCCCATCTTTCAACAAAACAAAAGAGGGTGATTCTCCCAAAGGCACTTTCATATCAACTATTTCACAGTGTGATTTTTTGAAAAGATTACAATGAATTCTTACTCAAGTGCTTAGAATTTCCAGATTCAAAATTT
The DNA here is from genome assembly GCA_000404065.3 of Pinus taeda. NCBI lineage: Eukaryota > Viridiplantae > Streptophyta > Pinopsida > Pinales > Pinaceae > Pinus > Pinus taeda. The sequence goes on along the minus strand of APFE030863775.1, from coordinate 32,822 downwards.
GTTTTGAAAGAATTTCACAACGAACCAACGGGTCGGAATTATGCAGGGGATACCACTGCCCATAAGATTATGAGAGCTATATATTATTGGCCAACTTTATTTAAAGACACATGTGCTTAAGCTTGCAAGTGTCCCATCTTCTAGAAATTTGATGGTCATGAGAAAAGGTTAGTCACCCCACTACATTCGATCATCATTGAAGAACCATTTCAGCTATGGGGACTAGATGTTATTGGAGAAATTTTCTCTTATTCATCAAAGAAGCATTGGTATATTTTGACCACTACAAACTATTTTAATCAATGGGTAGAAGCCCTTCTGCTCAAGCAAGTAAATGATTATGAGGTCATTTGTTTCATCAACTAAAACATCAACACCATGTTTGGTGTTCCTACATCACTTGTGTTTGACAATGAAACTTACTTTTCATCGTTAAAATTATATGATTTGGATTGGAAAATAGTATTATCTTGAAACATTCATCCAATTATTATCCTCAAGGAAATGTTTGGCGGAATCAAAGAAAAACAATTGAATTTGAATCATTAATAAAATCAATTTAAATGAGCAAAGGAACTAGCATAATGCTTTGACAAATTTTCTATGGGTCGGTTGTGTAACTCCAAAACCTTCCCTTAGAAATTCCCCCTACAGCTACTTCCTTGTTTATGGTAAGGAGGTGATCCTACTATCAAACCTATACCTCTGAGCTTTACAGTTATCTAAGGAATCTAGAGGTAGACCATGTCCAACTGTGTAGAATAGGATTAACACTCTTCTAGGTTTGCATGAAGAAAGGGAGAAAACAAAAGAAAAAATTGATGTCCATCAGAAGCGTATTGCATGTTGGTTCGATAAGAAGTCCACGGGGAAGAAGGAATTCAGTGTGGTAGATCTTGTCCTTAAGTGGGATAAAACCCACAAGGACATGGACAGATAGACTAAGTTCCGATCCTTGTGGATTGTTCCATTCACTATCCATAAGAATCTTGGCCCGCACACTTATCATTTTCAATCTCTAGACAAGAAGATTGCCTCTCTTCCTATAAATGGCCAAGAATTGATGTAATACTTCTAGTAGCAACCATGGGATACATTTCTTATATGTACATATTACTTTTCTTTCTTGTCTTTTACTATTATCTCCTATTATTTGATGTCTCTTTTGTCCCCTTGCATATGTGTTTTCTTTCTTGACCATTGTACATAAATAAGATCTTGTGTGGAAAGTGTCTCGTTTTGCTCTAAGATAATGTGGAAAAAGTTTAAAGGGCATTATTGTGACAACTAGCAATTCTTCGCTAACCTTTGATCTTCTACTTTGCTTGGGCCTATATATGTTTTAAAAATTGATGATGTCTAGATGAAAAATATGCTTGTTTCGAATGGAAATCTTTAGTAGAACTATAATGCCCGTATCCATTTTAGGATATTCATTCCTTGAGTAAATGTTTGTATTCATTGGTCATTAGAGAAATTTTGAGGTCTGAAATGGGCCTCAAAAGAAAAATGTATAATCAAAATCAACTTTATAAGAACTAACAGGATTCAAGATGATGATGTGAACCATGGTGGATGATTCACCATTTTTGGAGTAAAAAAGTAAAAATATTAAAAAATAAAAAAACTATGTTTTCAACTCATATTTTCAACTTATCTCCCTATGGTTTTACTCAAATTTCAAGAAGGAGAACTCCTTGGATGCAGAACTTAATTCTTGATCCAAGGAGTACCAATGCTGCATATTTTTTATGGACCCTGCTACGCGAAAAGTGAGAAATACATGAAAAACATGATTGCAATCACGTTTTTCATGTATTTATCATTTTTTCTGTGGAAAAGTCCATTGAAAGTATGCAACATGGGTACTCCTTGGATGAGGAATTAAATTTCACATCCAAAGAGTGCTCCTACCCAAAATTTGAGTAAAATTGTAGGGATATAAGTTGAAAATATGAGTTCAAAAAGTAGTTTTTTCTTTTTTATCTCTAAAATTTAATGATGTAATCTAATCTTATTTGATTATTTCCACTATTATTGTTCCATTGCTCCATAATATATAATTTTATAACAACTGGTATCAGAGTTGAAGGTCTATTTGGCTAATAAACTCGCAGGAAAGCAGGGTTCCTCGTTTGAGTGGGAGCAATGGCGAAAGATGGTAAGTTTAGGGTCGAGAAATTTAACGGCCAAAACTTATCGCTGTGGAAGATGCAGATGGAAGATTATCTGTATCAGAAAGATCTGTACCTACCATTGGGCGGAAAAACAAAGATGCCAACGAGTATGACAAATGAAGAATGGAATCTTCTCGATAGAAAGGCACTCGGAACAGTACGGTTGTGCCTCGCAGCGTCGGTCGCCTTCAACATTTCGAAGGAAACAACTACAGAGGGTTTGATTAAGGCATTGGAGAAACTATATGAAAAACCCTCGACCTCAAACAAGGTATTTCATATGAAACAGTTATTTAATATGAAGATGTCGGAAGGTGGATCTATTGCAGACCATTTAAATGATTTTAATACTGTTACAAGTTAGTTATGTTCTGTAGGGGTAAACTTTGATGATGA
>APFE030863775.1:0-16167 GCA_000404065.3 Pinus taeda | reverse complement strand
AAAGCATCCAATACCATGGACCGAAAACCATCGCGTCCAAAACCATGGACCAAAAACCATAGGTAGGTTCGCCCAACCTAATATAGGGTCCAAAATATAACACAACCCAACAATAATCCACAAACACCCGAAACCTATACATTACAGTATCCTATTGTTGACACAGCTATCAGCTCCCCCATGAAAGCTATTCCTCTACAAAATATTCCCACCTTTCATGAAATCACTTCAGAAGATCTGGATGCATTCCTGTTTGAATTTGATGTCCTAAGTCGAGGTTATGATTACACCACCGACCCCCAGAAACTGAAGTCGTTTCCCTCCACTTTAAAGGGAGCAACCCTACGTTGGTTTATGGGATTGGGTGGGGGCACCATAAATGGTTGGGACCAAATGAAAATTTCTTTCCTTAAAAAATATCAAGATTACTACAGATCTAGAGAACTAAAAGATGAGATATTTCAAATGGTAGAAAGGCCTATGAAACTTTGGAAGAGTATGTGGAGCATTTCCAATATAACCTTCAAAGATCTTCCTACACAAATCTGCCTAATAATGTGCTAAAAACCACAATGATTAAGGGGATGAAAGACTAGTGGATAGAGACATTAAATATTATAGGTAAAGGTGATATCTATCAAAAAGACTATGCTAGAATTATTGATTTATGTATCAGGTGCTTAAGGGGCAGTACGAGACTGAAAACATCTAAACGCAATATGATCACCAGGGATAGCAAAATATCTGGTGGAAGCATTACTCGTACTGAAATCGGAAACTTGCTGGAAGATATCAAAATAGATATCCTGGGAACCTTAACAAGAAAATTAGACATCATGCAAGCCAAGTAGAAGTAGGCTGAAGCAGAATAGAACCTGGTTATTTTTTTCCCTCGATGCAGGAAGAAACATAGTCATAAAGAATGCCCATTGGATATAGTACACACCTATGCCATATGCACTAAAGAACATGCCACGGAAAATTTCCCATCGCTCCCAAGATTAAAAGCAGTCTTCAAAGAGGCAGAGGAAGAAGCGGAACCATTCTACCTGTTAAATTAGTGTCGCCAATGGAAAGCACGACAAACAGGTATGCCTATCGATCCATCTTCATTCTTTCAACCTTCACAATATAATTATCAGCAATACACAGGGGCTACATGGTAGGAACCAACCACCTTTTCCTAATTGGTCACCACAAGCATTTTCTATGCCATCTTGGTCCAATCAGTCAAATCAAAAAAATAGTTGGCCAAATTCTTCTTACTTTCCACCATTCTGGCAGAAAAATCCATATCCATCTCAATGGTCCCCCTCCACTTCACAAAACCAAAACTGGAAATCAAGCTGGCAAATACCTACAAACTAGCCAGCAGGAACAATCCCCCTGCCTCAACCTACACTACCAGCACCTTATATGTTGCAGTAGAATCCTCAACCCAATCTACGACTACAACTCCTAGCCTAGCCCAACCCAAATCCTAACAACATACCACTCCAGTCGGTACAAATTATTGAAGGTCTGGATCCAGAAACTGAGTTGAGAGAGTGTAATGAACTCAAATTGAGTTCTGGACGAATAATCGAGTTAGAGGATGATAAAAATATACAATTGGAAGAGTCACTACCTGTAGAACAAACACCTTAAAGGGAGAATACAGTCAAATAGAAAAGCCATGAACAAACTATTACCTCTTCTCCACAATTTCTAGAAAGATTGATTATACCCCGCCCAATAGAATATCCCGATTTCGATCTCCTAGGAGAATTAAAAAATCTTTGTGAAAAAATATCCCTCCTCCAGGTTATTCAGGACATTCCAATCTATGCAAAAACCATTAAGGAATTGTGTACCAAGAATCCTACGAGGAAAATAAAAGTAACACCAACTGTCCACATAGTCAGAAATTTGTCTGATTTATTATTAGGTAGAGAGATACCAGTGAAATATGAGGACCCAGGAAACCCTATTGTCACAGTACAAATTAATGGATGTTCCTTTCCCAATGTGTTAGTCGATATAGGGGCAGCCATTAATATTCTCACAACAATAACCTGTCAGAGACTTGGTGTCACAGCCTTAGATCCAACTACGACCTTGTTGGAGCTTGTTGGCCGATCAATTATCAAACCAGAAGGGACATTACAGGATGTAATGGTGTCTGTATATTCTTGGGAGTACCTAACAGATTTCTTGATTATTAATCCTAGAAACCGGCTAGATGAACATCCTCTAATATTAGGAAGACCTTGGCTAGCGACCGTGGATGCTTATATAAACTGTCGAATAGGAAATATGGCTATAGCCAGAGGAAACAATGTGAAGAACCTAGCTTTATATCCTCCAACACAACCAAGCCTAACTATAATAAAAACTAGGAAGCAACCTGTAACATATTTAACCGAAAATATTCGATCACCACTAACTGTAGAAGATTCTCTTGAATTTAAGAATCAAACAGAATATGACATTATTAACACTTACATTAACCACCCAACCGCCGTATCTAATTTAAAATGTCACATGATTGAAGCAGCCCTGGATAACGAAATTAAAGAAGATCCTTTAAAATATATCAATGACCAAACAATACCAACAACAACTCTTTATAATAGCAAACCCATTGAAATTGACCCAGGGAATGTCCTAAACATGAACAAAAATTTGGCTGATGACTAGCAACAGAGGCTTATCCAACTCCTTAGAAAATACAAAGGGGCTTTCACTTGGGATTACCCAAATATGAAAGGGATTGACCCCCAATTATGTATGCACCACATCTACACTGAAAAAGATGCGAGACCCATTCGACAACCTCAACGAAGATTAAACCCTCACCTAACGGATTTGCTAAAGACAAACTACAGAAACTATTAAGATCATTTTCCACTTCCGTTTATCGACCAGGTTCTAGACACACTGGTAGCTAAAAAACTATTCTCTTTCTTGGACGGCTTTAGTGGCTACAACCAAATCCAAATTGCCCCTGAAGACCAATATAAGACTACCTTCACCTGCCCCTAGGGGGACGTTTGCTTACAGGGTATTACCTTTCAGATTATGCAATGCACCTGCTACATTCCATAGAACCATACTCAGTATTTTCGCAGACTTGATAAACGAAGGATTAAAGGTGTACATGGATGATTTTACACCTTATGGAGATGACTTCGAGCGAGCACTACAGACACTGGAGAAAGTCTTGGAAAGATGCATTTCAACTAGGCTCTCCTTAAGCCATGAGAAATGCCACATGATGATGACCAAATGCTTGATCCTGGGCCATTACATCTCAACAACAAGAATTTAGGTAGATCCAGCAAAAATTCAGGTAATCCTCTTACTACCTACCCCCTGCACTCAAACTGAGGTACGTAGTTTTTTGGGATTTTTTGGATATTATCAAAGATTTATAGAAAAACTTCTCCCAAATTGCTGCACCATTATATTCTTTGACAAGAAATATTGATTTTATATGGATTGACTAATGTGACATTGCCTTTGTAGAATTAAAACGACTAGTATCAACAGCCCCAATACTACGGGGCCTGTATTGGGATTTACCATTCCATATTTCATCTAATGCATCAGATATGACCATTGGAGCAATTCTCGACCAAGAGGAACACAAGAAACCCTATGCAATATACTATATCCGCAAAAATTTAACTCCCGCTGAGTTGAATTACAAAGTGACCGAGAAAGAGTTTCTAGCTATAATCTATGCTATTAACAAATTTAGACACTATATAACAGGATACCCTGTGGTTTTGTATATTGATCACTCTGTTATCAAATATTTAGATAATAAACCTATTAAGAATGGAAGAGTGACACGATGGTTAATCCTTTTGTAGGAATTTGACATAACAATCAAGGATCGACCAGGAAAGGAAAATTTGGTGGCAGACTTCCTCCCATGTGTGCCAAGAACAGATGACGTAGTAGTAGTAGAAGACAAGTTCCCCGATGAGCACCTATTTAGGTTTCTTGTTGGAGTCAAACAAATCTTCTAGAGGAGTCAATCCTTTGGGTAAATGATTGTCCTTTAGATTGATAACCTCTATTTCTTCTTCAATTACTTCATCTAGGTCCATTTGTTTAAGGTCTTGAATTTCTTTTTGTGTGAATTTTGTGGGATGAAGCATATTTATTGACTTTCTTCTGAAATTTTTATTTCTACATCATATATTTGATTAGAACTAATCATTGTGTCAACATATATGTTACTGTTAGAAAACTCTTCATCTAAAGTTAAAAAATCATTGATCTTTTCATCACTATCAAAAACCTGCCAGTTCTTCAGATTATCAGGGATGGCTGGTCTGTGCCTAATCTCAGCATTATATTGATGATTAGGTTGTAAAGGTAATTTGCAGGTGTTGGAAAACATGGCTAGGATGTGGGCTTGCATGTTGTGTTTTCTTGGGATAGTTGCAAGCTGGGTTTCCAAAAAGGTATTGAGAATTTCTATGATTGTTCCTCTATAATAACCTAGTCTAGGATCCCTAGTTAAGTGTTTTCCTTTAATCTATTTCATTATTAATTTTGAATCTCCTATGACAAACACCTTGCTTGCTTCTAATCTTTTAACAAGTTTAAGACCCAGCAAGAAAGCCTCAAATTCTGCCATATTATTGGTGCATTTAAAATTTAGTCTGTAGGCATGGCCTTTAGCATGATCATTTTCTAAATTATATACCCAAAATCCTGCTCATGCCCCTATTTATTGATTGAGCCATCAAATTCAAAATGCCAAAGGATTTCATGCTCATAATTGGTGTCTGGGGTAGTAGGAACTTGTTTAACAGTGGGATCTAGTTTTTCATTCTCATCTATTTTCTTTGTTATCTAATATTTCCTTAATATGAACACTTGATTTTTCTTTTTCAATTTCTTTTGGTTCTGCTGCTAAAACCTCTAATGTATTTGAAGGACTAGTTTCTGCATTGTAAAGAATGAACGAATCCATATCAAAGTGTACTGAGTAGATGGGGAAATTTTAGGGTCTTTCCTAACTACTTAATACATATTTCGTCAATGTTTCTCTGTATAGTTTCTTTGGTTGTCCGAAAACCGATATAGTAGCATATGGCATATCTAATTGAAGAGACCCCTGAAGCTTAGCACCCCATGATCTAGATAATAACATGCCATATTTAGGTGGTATATCTGTTACCACTATGTCCATTAGAATTGTTTTTTCAGGGTATTGTACCAATGAAACACACAAGTATTTTATCAGTCCTAAAAATCTCACCTAACTAGAATCAAAAGAAAATAGATCTTTGTATGGTCCAGTGATGTCTAGTTCTAAATTTTCCATTACAGACTTGGGCATAAGATTATGAGATGCCCCAGAGTCAAACATGGCATTATGAAGAATCTTATCATGTATGTTTAAGCTCACATAGAAGGGAGGAATTCCTCCTTCAAGTGGTTTTCCATTAACTTTTGGGCCAAAGATTAATTCGGGCTAGTCATAAAAAAGATTAACTCAGTCTTTAGTTCCTGTAATTTTTAGTGATCTATTAATTTGAGTTCGGTAGGCATCATGTTTAGCTAATTCAGATAATGGGACAACAATTTTTAGCTTACCTACTTCTGTTTCCAGATTAAAGGGTTTTTTCTATTTGGGCCTTTGGATTTCGAACAACAATATTCTCTCTATTTTAATTGTTTTCTGTGTTTTTCTCCTTTTTAGGATTAGAATCATGATTTGTTGATTCTTCTGGATCAACATCTGGAGGTTCTTCCACAGTTCCCTTAGAAGGAAGGGAAGTGGAGAGTTGCTTATTGTTTGGTTGATTATCAGAGACATCTTCAATTATGGGGTTAGAAGGATTAGTGTTTGATCTAGAAAGAACATGTATAGGTGTGGTTACTGTCTTATCTTTTTTGTGTTGATTTAGAACCTTTTCCTTATTCGTTTCAGGGACATCAATTGTCCTACTTTTTAGGTTGTATTGCTTATGCACCTCAAAGATGGTTGTGTCATATCCTTCTCTAAAGTCGAATGGTTCCCCTGATTGAGTTTGGAACTATTTAAGAATGTGGGCCTCTTGATCTTCTTGGGTCAAGAAAACTTCTCCTTCATTACTAAGCCCCATCAAATTAATTTGAGTATCTTCTTCTAGGCCTTTAGAGTTGAAAGCTTCTCTATAATTCTCCTGGAAAGCGGGTATAATGTTTTGGTCAAGACCATTCTTTCCAGTGTTCAGGTTTTGATTTTTCTTGAAATTAGGATTGCTCCCTGTATTGGTTTGCTGACTATCTCAAGGGAATTTCCTTTCAATTATTTCCAATCTGTCTCCTAGTCTGTCCATTTCTTTAATTATGGCATCTATCTTTTGCTCAAAGGGTGAGCTTTCTTCCTTTAATGGTATCCTCCTTTCACTCCTAGCCTTAAATTTTTTAGATAGCAAGTTGGCTTCAACACTGACTGCTAGGCTTTGCATATATTCCAAAGTAGGAGGGGCTCATTCTCTTATCTAGAAAGCCATATCAGAATCAAATCCATTTGGGAATTTGATTAAGGCTAAACTAGGCGGGGGTCTAAGATCTAGAGGGATGGCATTATATAGTGCAATAATCCTGCACAGTTTCTTGTGTTCCTCTCTTTAGGTTTTCGTATTCAGATAGAATCTGAAGAGGGTCTTTTCTTTTCTCCCACCTATTCAAGAATTGTTGATAGAGAGTTCCTAGGCTGTCTATACTATTTGCTGCAAAACCTGTGAACCAGGTTCTAAGTTCCCCAGATAAAATTTGAACGAATATTCTCATTTTCACATCATCAGTATCTATTTCATAAATTTCAAAATAATTAGTCATCTTCTTGGTGTGTTGCTGGGCTATATAGGTATGAGTGCCATCAAAAGTAGTGATCTTACTTTGGTAATCCCGGGGCATGGCACCTAAGTTTCCCGATAGTACCAAGGGGGCATATTTGTTTGCCATCGCAGCTAGTAATGGTGAAACAAAAGTTGGGGTTGGAATAACAGACGATGTTTGAGTTGTGGATGGAGAGCTAGAGGTAATGATCTGATGTGGAGTGGTCTGAGGTTGATGGATATGATGGAATGATGATGAGCTCATAGAAACATAAGTGATTATAGAGGGATTAAGGGTTCCTTCAGTGGTAAGATCAGATTGTGGTGAGTTCTGCAAATATATATCAATTGACAAATTGGCTGCTTGGAGCTCTAATTCTCAGATAAACTCTAGGTCTTGGACCAGGTCAGCTAATTCAGAATCATATGAAGTCCTAAACAAAGAGGTTTCGAAGTATTCATCAAAGGGTTGGTCTTCGAGGTAAATCCACCTAACAGGACAGGATGAAGATCTAAAGGTGGGTTGAGGACTAACAGAACTTTCTTGTCTTCTAAGAATTATGGGGATCAGATTGGTGTTCTCAAACACTTGTGGTGGGTTAGGATCAGGATTAGCTCTAGTTTTACAAGTCCTTTCTGAAGCCAGATTTTTGGGTTTTGTTTTTGGTTTTCTTAACTGATATCAAACAAACAACTTCTATGATTTATTTAAGATGTTTTTAGATTTAGGGTTTAAATTTTTTTAAACATTTGTTTTGACTAAGTAATTGTTCTTCCCCAGTATGGTCGCCACTATGTTATCACTCAGATTTTCCTTGAAGTTGTTAGAAGGAGGAAAGGGGTCCGAGGTAACCACAAACCAACCTTTTAAGTACAAAATCTAGTCAATCTGTACTCCGATAGGGCTCTCTCTTTATGATTTAGCTTTGTTTATGGGATATTAGGCTAGTTATGAAAGCTTGAGGGGTTTTTATTTTGTTTGATGGTGGAACTTGGGAGCAGATGGATAGAACAAGGTATTACAGGCCATTGGGCTATGGGGTTAACTGAAGATGGCTTAACTGGAGCAGGTTGGTTCAACAAAGGAGGGCTTCACAAGGAAAGATAGCTAAACAAAAGACAAATTATAGCTTAAAGGGGTGAAATGGTCTTGAAAAGGAGCAAGGGCAAAGAAGAATCCTTCAACAAAGTTCAAGATTAGGGAAAGTGGGTGATCATTAACAAAACGCAATTAAGAATTCTTTATTAAATGGCCACAATGATAAACTAAAAGCAGGGAACAATTAAGAATTCCCTACCTATTATAGCTTGGGAGAAAACATTAAGAATATAAATGATTTTAAGGAAAGAATGCAGTAAAGCTCTTTTTGAAATATACTTTTTCGTTTATCATTCAGATATGGAAAACATATGAATATTTAAACAAGAAAACTGTAAAAATATAAGATATAGAATACTTATTTGTTTCTCGTTTGACACAAGAATCCTGTAAAGTCCTTTGCTTTATTACTTTTTCCAGTCATCCATACAATAGTTGTTCAATAACACTTCTATTCCAAAATAAAGAGTATACAGAAATGTCTAAGGATCCACACTCAGTGCCTCGAATGAGGAAGTACTTATACAAAATTTACATCAAAATATCTCTAACAAAGAGATATATTCTAGGAAAACTAAATATCTTTTACACGAATGTAGAGACAGATGGTCTCAAAAGTAGAAACTGAATGTGAACTGCTCGGTTGATGTCCCTGTTTTTGTTGAAGGAGTTGTAGGCAGGTCCTATGAATGTGCATCTTGTTGTCTTTCTCGTAATTATGTGTTGGCTAATTGATTTTGGAATTTCACTAATAATCTTTTACCTGTGACTGATACTCTTTACCTGTCTTATCCTCCTTCATCCTTGTTTACCAAAATTGACTATGGTAAATCCTTCAATTTACTTTTTACCATGGTAAATGATAAAATGTCTGTCATATTGATCCACCAATCATCCCTTGGCATTCTTCTCCTTGAGAGTTTCCTGAATATTTCATCTGCCTCTGTGTATTTTACAAAATTTGGTTGTACTAGAAACAGGTGCCTTAATTCATGCTCAAAATAAAACAGGTTCTTCAAACTATCATAAAGAACTCTTCCTGTGGGCAATGCCTTGGGTGCAGATGAACTAGAAGATGAACTGGCTTGATTATTAGCATACTGGTATAGTTTTTTGACATAATCATCCGACCTCATTAGCTTGTCATTAATGACTAAAGGACTTGGAAGCCCTTTATTTTGTAAAATGCTAAATTTCCCCATAAATTCATCTATGTCTTCCTGCATATTGTGACATTTGCGTTCAAGGTTTTTCATTAAAGTCCTTTTGGTTAGTACTTTCTCTATTTCAAGGATAGTTCCAGTCCTATCCTCGATGTTTAGCTTTTCTAACTGATACCTATTTCTACTATTTAGAAAGTTTATCAATCTGATAGTCTCTTCAGTCTTCCCTCCTAGTTCTTCCTTAGTTTTTTCAATCTCTTGGTGAGCATCTTTCACCAAGTCAATTTGTTCAAAAATGATTTGAATTGATGACCAAATATCATTGATTGATTCAATGATATTGGTCCATAATATCTTTCTGATCTCAGTCAAAAGCTTCTCAAATGTAAGATCCTTTTCTAGTGTTTTAACCTATTGAGTCAAGCCTTTGTTTTTCCTTACCTCTTTAGCAAAATTAAATTTTGACACATCATACTTTTGTTCTAAAGTAATGAATTTATCCTTTACCTTTTGTAGTTCAGTGACTTGGAGCTTCATTTCCTTCGTGGACTTGATTAATTCTTTTGTGCTTCGATTTGAAGTTCTTGCCTGTGACATACCTGTACCTGTTACTTCTAAAGTTTGAGTTGTTGCCAAAGGGACATTTGGTGCTAGACCAGTTGCCAATGTAGAAGGCACTATTGTAGAAACCATTGGTACTAAATTTTGAGGCTGAGAGGTCGACTCACTCTGCCTACTTTGTAGTGTTTTCTCTAATTCCATCTCTATCTCCTTTAATTGCTCATTTAGCTTGAGGACCAAGTCCATAAGCTCTTCTTCATTCTTCTTTTCGATCACTTCAACAGTCTGTGGATGCATGAGTGGTGGAAATTTCAACTGCTTTATCAGGGCAGCTATATCTTCATTCTTTTTCTTTATTGGGGCCTCTACAACTTTGATATCCATTGGGTTATGGCCGAACTCAATAATTAAATCTTCCAATGTTTTAATTATGTTGTCTTTTGCCTATGAGCAAGCCTTTTCTAGTTGTAGTTGGGCAGTAATGTTGTTTAGTGAATTTTCCAACCTATGTACTATCATGGCCTTGCATTTCAATGTAGAATAAATCATTTCCCTAGTTTTCTTATGCAGTTCTATCTGATCTATGGGGTGGATATCTTTGGCTAAGACCTCAAAATCAGTTTTGAGGTAGTATGCAATTGATTTGGGCTGCTATACTATAGGCTTTAGAAAGCTCACTGCATTTTCCCTTCTTTGATGTCATAAGCTGCCATCAACCTAGTTTGATTAGTAGAGGCCATCTTCAAGTATGGAGTGTAGGCTTGGGCCTTCAGCTATTCATTTTTTGCCTTTATCTCCTTAAATTTTCCTTTTATGTCAAAGGTCTTGTCAGATGAAGACCTGAAAGATGAAACTTCGACACTCTATTGTCATTCAAGCTCTTATCTTTGTGAACTGGAAGGTGTCCCACCTATTGGGGATGCATGTAGACTGTCTCCACGTTCTTTTCTTAAACTCCCTGTTGTTTCCTCAAAGAAATCTTCCTCTAAATATGGATATAGCCTGTGCCTCTTAGCTCCAGGCTGGTCTGAAGGACCACTGGCACTTGTAGCTACTTCCCTATCTCTTTTTAAGCTCTTTTCCTCATTCAGAGGAGTCTGCAAAACTGGGGGATCTCCCATGTTAACCTGAGCTGGATGGGACTATGGTGGAGCCTGTACTTCAGAGATTTTAAGTTACTCTAACATCTCTAGTTGTTCTAATGCTAGATTACTTGTTCCTTGATCTTTTTCCTGCAGTGGTTCTACAAGTGGTGCACTAGTTTCTTGTGAGTGCCTTTGAGAAGTCTCTGCTGCAGAGGCACTAGGTTCTGGTATTGTCTTCAGAGCAGTTTCAACTGGTACCTATTCACAAGGGTCCAAGTCAAGTCTTTTTTCTAAGTCTTTCATCACATTGTTTACATCAACCTGATCACTATCCATTTCAACTAGAGTTCCATCCCTCCATTTATCCATATTTTCATATTGCTCTATTTCATGGATTCTGTGATGAAAATATGGTGACAACTTATGTTTCATTCTCCTATCACAAACGAAACCTTGTGGGTCATATCTCCAAGCAAAACTTTTTCTTAATCTCATTCTTTCAAGGATTTCTTCTGCTCTATTGCCTACTTCTCTGTCATTGCAAACAAATGGGCCTAGGTGGTCTTTAATTCTTAATTATGCTTTCTTCTTGGCCTTGGTGAAATGAGTCTGATCAGATTTTAGCATTTGCCTATAATATTCCAAGGCAAACAACCTCATAGGAACATACTTTGTCAGTTTGAACAGAGGGAGTTCACAACCATAAATTCTTATCTCTGTGAGATTCTAGTACAAGCACTAGTCACCTATCTTGTACTGTTTCGGCAACTGAAGGATTCTTTTGATTTCATCACTAATCCTAGGAGGAGGATTTCCTGTTACCATGGTGGTCACTGGGTGGAAAAACTGGTCAATGAATTCATTGTATGAATATGGACCAAGTGAATCATGGAAGATAGAAGTCCAAAAAATAATTGATCTGGGATTGCCCTTTGTATCAAGTTTATTGACAGAAAATGGGAACTGGTCAGACTGATAATAAAGGAAAAGGTGATATATGATTGTGGAATACTTAAATACCTTTTCATTCTCTAGTCTCATGAACTGGTCATGGATTTTCTCAGCAATAAAAGAAGCATAGTTATATTTGACAGCAGGAGGCTGACCAAGGTAAAAATGGACATTAAAACTAGGGTCAATTCATCCACATACTCACTAGTATTGAAACCCATGGCTGCAGCTATCATATTGACTATGTTTTTACCTATCTGTGTGAAAAAATATGACATATAGGGAGGAAGATCTTTGGGTTGATGATGTTTATCCATAAAAGTCTGGCAAAGACAACTGATTTCAGACTGGGACAATTTAGATGATTTTTCTAGTAATTCACCAAGGGAAATGGGTGTGAAATCTTAACTGGGTTGAAACTGAAGCATCTTATTGATTGAATCTACAGTAACTGTGAAGAGAACCGTTTGATTGGGGGACATTATTGCTCTGTGGGTGGGATTGTAATTGGCGTGACATTGATGGATAATGTCAGGGAAAATACGCATAGAGGGGAGCATGTACCTTGGAAGATTTGATTCCCAAAGTCCTATGGGATCAAATTTATTCATGTAATTGTCCCGGCATTGACAAAATACTTTCAGGGGATTTTCTTCAGTTACAAGGTCTTTTATTTGAAAATCTTTATCTACTAAGGGCAGATAATCCAAGTCTCGATGAGGGTAGTGATAGGTGCTACACTGAGGGCCACGGGGGTTTCCATTCTGGTTCTTGTGGATTCAGATAGGAAAATGGGGTTTTCAAGTGGAGTTGGTGAAAACGGAGTGTCCTGGAAGTCTTCAATTCTGAGTTCAGCAATTGAATTATAATGAATTTTGGGTTTTTTCAAATTAATTATAGAGGAAAGCAAGTATTAACAAGGTTTTTGGATGGAAACTGGTAAATACTTGTTTTTAGTGACGGGCAATGTAATGTAGGTTCACTGGGTGCGAATGGCGAACTTGGAGTAGCACTGAACTGCAAGTTTGAGGGTGCCTGACAGTTGGGTGTACGATCTGGTTGACTTTAACGTTCAGGTTGCATGCATGTGTTTGTGGAATAAGGATGAAAAATTGTTTAACTTTGTTTTTATACAAATTCAAAGCTTTTGGCGGGTTCGGGATTTGGATAGATGATGTCAACAGGGAAGTGATTTGATATTTTTCCAGAAGCGAGAGGCGGTAAGCGGTTTTCATCACACCGCTAGTGGAGGGTAGTTATTATTTGGGTGCAACCGTGCGATTCCATACGTTGTGTGACATGTAGCGATGGTACTATTCACTAAAGCGCTTACCATCGCACGTTAAAGGTCGACCGTGGAGGCCCATCCGATATGCGTGATAATCGTCGGATCTGCAGGATCTGATCGGACAACTGTCGGGGAGGTGAAGTGGCAGAAGGTTAACGAAGGGTAGGCCCAATATAATTAAAGCATTTAATCATATCGAGGGCGTTATGATTGGTCCAAAAAGTTATTAATTAATCAAGGGCATTAATTAATATTTTTTTAGCATGGCGGGGGTCAAGTTGTTAATTAACCATGGATTGGTTAATTAATTCCATTTATTGCTTGATTTATGGTTATATTTAACCGAGGGGTGGGATATATAATATTTGGGTTTTTGTATATTTATAATAATACTGGAATGGATAATGTTGCTTCATATAGGGGAATTACATAATAATATGAATTAGTGGTTAATATGACTTTGTGAAATGCGCGCTAAGTTAAAAACATTTTCATCATACATATTTAAAACATAGGCTAAGTGAATAGGAAGGTTTATATGGAGGGTGTTTTATTTTCCCTAAGAAAGAATTTTACTTAGGAAAAGATTTATTAGGGAAATGAATAACTTATGAACGGGAGTGAATATTGATGAAGGGGCTCAAGCACTTAGGCATTACAAATTATGGGGCCGAGGGTCCGGTCCCTCCAAAAGTCAGAGAAATGCTCTGAGCCCCTCTAACTTTGGTAATTACCTTTAGTACTTAGGGAATTAGTGAAGATTTAGGGGAAATGAGTAGGGAAGTTAATTATTTTTTACTTTGCTTGTTTGATGTGTCTTACATGTGATACATGCATTTGCCTTGTGATGAAAGTAAAAGATTTACACATTTAAGCTTATCATTCACCACACATTTATTCTGCAACCATCATCTACTTACCCTTCCTACTTTAACCTAGCATTTTCACTTCTTTATTAGGGTGCACTTAGACTGTCAAACCCTTTTCAAACTTCCTTTTCTTTTACATATGATACCTATCTAAATATACACTTATTACATACAAGGGCTCAGATTAAACTGTTGAGCTCCTTTTATTCATTCTACCTATCTACTTATCTGCCAAGATTAAATTGTTTAGTCAGATCTTTATTCTCTATTTCTACAACATGAAATTGAAAATATGAACTAGCAAAAATTAAATTATTTGACTATTCATGAATTGTGGCATAGGTGACAAACTGCACACAATCTTTTATTATACAAAAGTAAAAAAATAGACTTGCACACTTTCTTGGTCTTTTCTTTTGTTGGGGTTTATTTTCTTTCATTTTTTGACCTCTTTTTATTCTTTCACCCTTTGATTTTTATTTTATGGTATACCCTCTTTACATTTTAATTTTTAATTTTTTTTATCTTTTTATTTTTTACAAATTTGGAAAACCTTTGCAACATGTAAAGGTATGAACATATTTCAAAACTTAACCAAGTCAATCATAATATATGACACCTATTGGTATAGGGGAATAACAGTGGCTCCACTTGGGGATAGCTTTTCCTGCGGGAAAGTCAAGATCAGTAGATCAGTGGCCTTTGGATGACTTTGACTGTGCTCTACAATCTTCTTTTCCTTGCTACTTTATGTATATGTATGACAGTAATACTTCTGAAGCTCGGGGCCTTCTCTTCGGGCTTCAACTCCAAAACTTTATTGTTCAATCAACACTGTGACATTACAAAAGATATAATATGTACTGCGAAAAACATGGTAACATTAGTAAGTAGGATCAAAGTAATGTTTCAACATCCAACCATTGACTCGTCCTTCTTCTACTTTTGTACCATTTAACTCAAGAAAATATGCATTGTTTCCTTTGAAATCATAGATGATGTATGGTCCTTTCCATAGGAAGTCAAACTTTCCATGTTTCCCCTTATTCTCTCTGCTGGAATCCCATCTTAACACTTTATATCCAAGGTAGAAATCTTCTTCCTTGGTTCTTTTGTCAAATATCTTCTTAAGTTTCTCTTGCAACACTTGGGATCTTTGGTACACCACCTCCCTGATCTGCTGCAAATTGATAGTCTGGTTTATCCTTCTTTGAATATCATTAGGTTCCACTTGAGATTCCCATTTGTGTTGGCTAGAGGAGGGTGAATGGATTTCTCCAATGAAGTCAAGACTCCATTGTTGAAATGGTTTCTCGGTGGAAATGGGTTTTAGGGGTAAAGGTAACAATTTTCTTTTGCCTTCAAAGATTTGACATTTATGGCAAGAAGTTACAAATCTCTTCACATCTGCAAACAAGGTTGGCCAATAGAATCTAGCCCTTAGGATTTTATCTATAGTTGACTTCCAATAAAGATGTCCACCACAATCTCCTGCATGAAATTCTTGGAGAGCCTTGTCAGCTTCATCTTTTAATAAACATTTTAACAAAATTTCTTCATGATTTTTCCAAAAAAGAGTATTATCTAAGATACAAAACTTTGAATCTTTCATTTTCAAAAACCTATTCTTGGTCCTGGATAACCCTGGAGGAGCCTACAGGTTTTGTAAAACATAAATTATATCAACATACCAAGGTGAGTTTGAAAAGGCCTGGCTGATTTGTGGAGTCGTCATCTCCTGCTCATTATCCAGTTAATTTATGTCTAGGGCTTGACAATTAGTTTTTGCCATGAGTTTAGCCAATCCATGACCTTTCATTAGCTTGGTAGGTTTTATCTCTATATCATACTCTAAGATGGTAGCTATCCATTTACCTTTTTTACCATCAATTCCATCCTGAGTTAAGATGTCTTTGACAACTACATTAGGTGTTGAAAATAATACTGAGAGGGGGGGTGAATCAGTATTATCTAGTTCTTTTAACAAATCTTCCTTATTTACACTTTGAATTATTTTTGCATATCAGTACCATAAAATAATGAGCAAGAAAAACAGACAGTCACATCAAAGAACACCAGATATAAGGTGGAAACCCAATGTGGGTGAAAACCACCTGCTGCAATATGTCTCTATCTTCTTCAAATTAGAAACTCCTTTTACAATGGTCTTGTACTGGTGCAGTCCTTTACCAGTACGCAGGCTGCAACCTGCAGAGAGCTACAACTCTCTCTCGTTTTCCAGTCTCTCCTGGGAGGGAGCTACAACCCCCTACTTCTTTCTTTCAAGGACCACTTTTCATAAATTTTCAAACTGGATCCAT
>APFE030863757.1:0-18551 GCA_000404065.3 Pinus taeda | reverse complement strand
CACATCTTCCCAATCATTCAAGAATATTAAAAATGCTCCTTAATCCTCAAGATTGACCCATTTTATCCATGTTTCAAGATCATCACAAGTCAACATCGTTCTATTAGCAATGGTTTCCTGTAATGCACTAGAAGGTTGCGACACCGTCGCAAGGGTACATATGTTCTCTGTGATGGTCAGATTTTAGAGATCGTCGCAAGTCATCAGTATCTTTCTTGCAACGATAGCTCTGAATACACTATGAATTCACAACTTCTTCTCTAAGTCCTAATGTTTGACTCACGACGACCCAGATATGGCAAATTAGTTCAAACATAATGCTTCTGGGTGGTTCTGGAACTGGCTGTTGGGTTAGGGAAGTTCACCTTTCCTCATTTTGGATGGTGGTTCTACCTTTTGAGAAACCTCCCTTGAATATAAGCTGCCTCTCCCTCATTTGTGGAGGCTCCTCCTCTTATAAAAGCATTCCCCATTGTTATGATCAACTAGTTTTTGGGTGTGAGAAAATTAGCAAGTTTTTGGTGTTGGATTGATAGTTTGTAGTTTGAATTGCTGATAGTTTAGCAATTGGTTGTGGATTTTTAGTACGAAATGGTGTTATAAAGAGGAAGATTGCCTTAGCCTAATACTAGTTCTTTTGAGTGAGAGAGAGAGTCATCAGCTTTCCTATGAGACTTTTGGGAGTGAATGCTTATGGAGATAGACTAACTGGACCCTTCAAGGAAGCTTTCAACGTCAAGGCATGGTTGTAAGCTTTACTTTTGCTCATATTAATACAATCAATGGTGATTTCCCATGTCATGTGTGAAATATACTTGATAGCTTATGGTTCCTTGACTTTGTAACTGAATAGTTCATTGTTATGCTCTATTATGTGTTTTGTTGTTCTCTTGTGTTGTTTCAGGTGAACCGCTCATCAAGGAGAAGGAAATGAAAGCTGAAGTAGTGTAACAAAGACTCCATTGAACATTGGTTTGAGGTAGGATCTTTCAACAATGACTGTTTAAGGAAATTAGTTGTTGTTTTGTCTTGCTGTGACTAGACCCACTCTAGGGCTAGAGGGGTTGCCTCTATCCACAGAGGGAACTTTACCTACATCAAAAGCATCCGTTGAAATATGAAAAGGTAGTTTCCAATTTGGACCTATTAAGATGGGTGCTTCAAAAATTTTTGCCTTCAAAGTCTCAAATGCTAATTGGTAATCAAGATTCCAATTGAATTCATAATATTTGGTAAGTAATTTGAAGAGTGGTGATGCTAATTTAGTGAAAGTTTCTATAAACCTTCTATAATACCCTGTGAATCCTAGAAAACTTCTAACATCCTTTTGATAACTTAGAATTTATAATTTAGAGATGACTTCAACTTTAGATTTATCAACTTTAATTCCATCTCCTGAAATTTGATGTCCTAAAACAATCCCTTCTGTAAACATCATAAAACATTTTTCATGGCTTAGTGAAAGGTTTTCTTCCTTGCATATTTTAAGAACTTTTTCCAAATTTTCTAATGCTTCCTCAAATGTATTCCCATAAACTGTAAAGTCATCCATATATACCTCTACACAATCATGTATCAGATCAGAAAAAATCCCTAGTACCGTTCTTTGGAATGTTGCAGGTGCATTGCATAATCCAAATGGGAGTACTTGGTAGGCATAAGTTCCCCATGGGCAAGTGAATGTGGTTTTATCTTGATCTTTAGGTGCTACCTGAATCTAATTGTAACCACTAAAACCATCCAAAAATGAGAAATGTTTCCTACCTGCTAATGTATCTAACACTTGATCTATAAAGGGTAAACGAAAATGATCTTTTAGGGTAGCTTTATTCAATTCTCGATAATCAATACATACCCTCCATTTACCATTATTTTTAGGAACAATCACTAGAGGAGAAACCCATTGGCTATCTGAAATTGGGTAGATAAAATTTACATTCAACAATTTTTGCAACTCTTCTTTCACAATTTCCCTAAGATTTGGATTCATCCTTCTTTGAGGTTGTCTGATAGGTTTACAATTTTAGTCAATGTAGGTGTGATGTATACAAGTCTTAGGACTAATTCCTTTCATGTCAGTGTATTCCCATACATATGCAGAAGAATGTTGTTGTAAAGTTTTGATTAGCTTTTCCTGTTGTAGTTTTTACAAACTATTGTTTATGTTCAATGCTTTCCCTAGAAAGATTTCAACTGTAGAGCTACCAAATTCTTCCATAGAATAAATATACATCTTCCTGGGTGAAAAATATTCAATATTAGATTTTTCTTGAAACTGATCATGTTCATATTCTGGAGATGATTAACAAAATTTCATTGTATTCAAGATTTAACTATCTACACTAATGTTCAAATAGTAAAGAGAGGTTAAATATCGTTTTCATCATCAATCCATTCTTTGTCATCTATCTCTATGATTGTTCTTGTTGGAGGATATAAAGTGAATTTATTAGTTGAATTACCATCAAAGATATACATATCACCAGATCTACAACTAATGAATGCATCAGTTGTAGCTAGCCAAGGCCTTCCTAGTATAAGTGGATGTCCTCCTAGATTTCTCTTTGGGTTTAGGATCATAAAATCAATAGGGTACTCCCAAGAGTCTAAGGACACCAAAATATCTTCTAACACACCATCTGGTTTGATCACAGATCTATCTCCCAATTGTAGTAATGTAGGTGTATAAAGAAGATTGGGAAGTTTTAGTTGTTCCATGGTTTGTTTTCTCATGATGTTTATTGCTTCTCCTAAGTCAATTAGTGTATTTGGGATTTCAACTCCATTAATATGTGTTTTTACAATTGGACTTCCTCGATCTACATATTTTTGTATGGCAATTTTTCCCATCATTATCTCTACTATTTTTCTTGCTAGGTTAATTATTTTTACTTCATTTGTTTTTCTTCCTGGTTTCTTCATGTTAGGATTCCAAGAAACTCTCCTAGGTTGTAGCTCGAATATTCCTAGTAGCATATAAATTAAATTCTTTTTTGCAAAAGTTTATTGGAAGGGATGATGGTTTGGTTCAAGCTACATAACCACTTCTACTCTGTTTTCACTCCAAACATGCATGAACACCCTCATACTACAAGGCTTTAGACCACCAATGCTCAATAGTTTAGGAATTAGGTGAATATGGATAATAATGACCACACTAGAAGATACACACAACCATGTGATGGTCGGCTGCAACCAGTAAAGAAACTTGTAAATCTAATCTATCAATGCAAAGACAAGATGACAGTTGTTTTGCATCAGACACAGAAGAAACCTGAGTGGCCTACTCACTGATCCATTCAATATTTCAATACAGAGATATGATGATAGTTATCTAGTATTAAACATGGAAGCAATAACAAATACAGTGCCATAGGCACAAGCTTAGAACACGGAAGAAATGGGCAGTGAGCATGTAATAGCAAAAGAAGCTTGTATTAGTGAAAAAGAAGATGAGACGTTGCAAGTTACAGAGTGTCTACAGTCTCCAGAAGTTGAACCTTATGTCAAATGCCAACCTTGACTACTTCTTTCTAGTGGCTATTTATAATTTCACATTACAATGTCTTTGGGCCGCTTAGGGATGGAGGTGTCTTAATTGATCACCAACTGCATTTAACTATCTGATATCGTCTTTGGATGTAGTTGCTTTCTTTGTTACGAAAACTCCATCAGTATGGTACCGTGCTGTCCTTCAGGCAGTTGGATTGATCATGGCAGTGGAGTTCCATGGTTGCTTAATTCAGTTGTTGATTCATGTTGTGTCCTTTTCTCCATTTGGCCACACTTTCTATTAAATGTGGTTGTTGGGGTTAGACTGGACGTGGGTATGGAGTGCATGGGTAGATGAATGGCTGGGATGATTGCAGATGGTGGCCGTTGGATCAGGGAGATGAGTGGTGGAGATCAATTTACAGAGGCTATCGGTCATGGTGCGAGCGGGATGTGTCTGGGCTATTAGATCTTTAGCGGGTAGATCGGATGGTTATTAGCGGCAGAGATGTGCGGGCGATAACGAGTGGGGTGTTTTAGCTTGGGAGGTAAATGGTAAGTTTCAGAAGTTGCGTGATTCCATTCATTGGCTGACACATAGTGGCAGATGAGAGAGAAAAACCACCCATATCATACAGGTATTGTCCATGTAAGTTGTCCATGTGACATGTGCAAGGGCCGTTAGATCTAGTGGAGGTGATTTGACAGTGGAGGCCAATCGGGCAAGTGCCTTTATTGGGTGCAAAGTGGGTCATTGGATCAGCGGAAGAAGATCAACGGTGGAAATGCTATGCGATGAGTTATAAGCACGTAAAGGCATATGGTTAAGGTTTTATGGGTAATTTAGCTTTGCGCTTGGGGCTAAGGCCAAGAGAGGGGGGTTTTTTTAGGTTTAGAAGGTGAATGAAGGAATGGGAAGGATAGAAAGTGAGCGGGCTAAGGGGAGATGGGGAAAATGACCCAGGTGGGGCCCCTTTTGACAGTAGTAGAGTAGATCGAGCCCTTCCTTGACCTCCCAAAAGTCAGCACTGAACCTCAAGGATAACACTAGCTCCTTCTTGGGATGAAATCCTCCCTATGAGGTTTCAAGAACTGTAGACCACTACCTTCTGCATAAAAACAAGATCAAAAACATTATCTGGTATTCCATTGGGCATGGAGTCTATTTAAGCGTACACTAAAACTTGTAAAAATAACATATTGACAATGTTGAGGCCTGAGAGCCTTAAACAAAATAAACTTTCAAAAACCACCCATTTACTAGGCCATCAAAAACTATTTCTCCTTCCAAACTTTGCAGCATGAAAGTATTGTTCCCTTGGACTTGAGAGGTTACAAAAGGTCTGGTCCAGAGAGCATCAAATTTACCATGATTGCATTTCTTTTCCTTCAGATGCCATTTGAGAACGAAGTCACCGTTGTCCATCTTTGTTTTTCTATAAAAATCTTCCTTGATTTTCCTTTTATGCACTGCAAACCTTTAAATCAATTGATCTCTGATCCAATGAACTTCAGCCAAGTCACTAATCCTCCTTGTCATGTCATCTTCCCCATTCTACTCTTCTTGCAAGAATTTGGCCACAGGGAGGGTCAATTGGATTGGGAATACAACCTCAGTACCATATACCAACTTGAATGGAGAATTCCTTGTGGATTTCTTCGTGGTAACCCAGTCAGCCCATAATGCAAACTTTAGTTTGAAATCCCAACTCCTTTTATTGTCTTCGAGCAACTTTTTGATTATCCTTACTAGGCTCTTATTGGATGGTTCTGCTAGGCCATTGCCTTGAGGATAATATGAGGTGGAATGCACTAGTTTAATTCCCATTGAGTCACACAGGTCCACCAACTCTTTTTCCCTAAAAGTTGTTGCATTGTCTGTAACCAATTTGTTTGGGCAGCCAAACCTGGTAAAACTATTTTCCATTAATAATTTCATGACAACCTAGTGATCAACTTTCTTAGTGGGGATGGCCTCGATCCATTTAGTAAAATAATTATTGGCTACTAAAATCCATCTATGCTAACCACTAGAATGTGGATTAATCTCCCCTATGAAATCGAAACCCCACTGCTGGAAATGACCACTGGAATGTATTGGTTTCAGGGGCAAAGATTTCATTTGTTGTCTTCCTGCAAACCTTTGGCACTTGTCACAAGATTTCACAAATTAAAACACATCAAAGAATAGAGTAGGCCAATAATACCCAACTCTCAGGATTTTGTGGGTCGTGGTTTTCCAATAGCGATGTCCTCCACAGATGCTAGAATGAAACTAGTGCATGACTTCCACAAATTGCTCTTTGTCTAGACATCTTAAGTGGATTCTAGTTGGGTCTCTCCAATAAAGAAAACTTTTATTAATGCAAAACTTAGCTACTTTGAGCTTAATGGTCCTCGATTAGCTTGAACTAAGGCCTGGAGGAACTTCTAGCTTCAATAGTAAGTGAGCTATATTGGAATACCAATCACAAGAAGCTAGATTCTTAGTTAATGACTGGTTCTGCCTTCGTTCTTCTATTACCTCCTCTATTTTTCCAACATCTGAACTTGTACCCATGCAATTCATGTCCAGCAGACTGCAATTCTCTTCAACCATAAGCTTAACTAAGCCCTGGTCTTTGACAAGTTTGGTGGGCTTCAATTATATGTTGAATTCAATGAGCTTTGCAATCCATTTAGCCCTTCTTCCATCAACATTTGGCTGCGTTAGGACATCCTTTACTAAGGCAGAGGGTACATAGGCAATCACCTTGGAATGTAGAATGTATATTCAGAATGCCTTCAAAGAATTAATAAGAGCATAAGCCTATTTTTCAATAATGACATATCTTAGCTCAACATCCCTTAAAGTTTTGCTGAAAAAGGCCACTGGGTGCTCTGTACCTTCAACATCTTTCTACAAGAAGATTTATGTAAGGGATTCACAGGAATTCCTTGTTATAGTCTGTGTTGATCAGAGTGGGAGCTTTCATAATAGCTCTTTTGATGTCTTCAAAGGATTTTCTTGTTGCATCGGTCCATTTAATCTTTGATCCCCT
Organism: Pinus taeda; assembly: GCA_000404065.3. NCBI lineage: Eukaryota > Viridiplantae > Streptophyta > Pinopsida > Pinales > Pinaceae > Pinus > Pinus taeda. The sequence goes on along the minus strand of APFE030863757.1, from coordinate 12,018 downwards.
TTTTAGCATGGAGGTGATATCTTTCACTAGTTCTAGAAAATTTGGAATAAAACTCCTCACAAATTTTATCTTACCCAAAAAGGATTGAATGTCCTTTTTCGACCTTGGAACAGACAATGTTTGTATTGCTTTGACTCTTTCTGGGTCGATCTTGACACTTGTAGTAGAAACAATGTGTCCTAGAAGTTTTCCTTCTTCTAAAGCAAACTATGAATTATTGGGGTTTAGTGAAATCCCAAACCTTCTACACTTCAGAAACACTTTCTTCAAATGTTACACATGATCCTGATGGCTGTTGGAGTAAACCATTATATCATCCAGGTAGATAAGGACAAACTTGTCCTTCTCTCCTACAAAACTATATCCATGGCCCTCTCAAAGGTGGCCCCAGCATTCATCAGTCCAAAGGGCATCTTGGAGTACATAAAATTGCCCCAAGTAGTGGTGAAGGCAATCTTTTCCTGGTCTTCTGGATGTACGACAACTTGGTTATAACCTGAAAACCCATCCAAGAAAGACATGACTCTAGCCCCTAAATCTTTCTGCAGCAAATGTTCCATTTTGGGTAGGGGATAGTTGTCTTTCTTAGATAATTTGTTCAAGTTTCTGAAATCCACACATAGCCTAATTTCCCCACTCTTCTTCCTCACAACTACCAGGTTGGCTGCCCACTTTGAATACCTTAGGGGAACTATGATCTTGGCAGCCAAAAATTTCTTAATTTCCTTTTCAATCAAAGGGAGAAGGAGAGGGCTTATGGGTCTCAGTTTCTGTTTGAAAGGAACGGTGTCTTTCTCCAGTGGGATCTTATGCTAAATGATGCTTTTGTCATAAGTATTGAGATCACTGTACTCCCAAGTGAAGACATCAGCAAATTGCCTCATTAAGGTGCAGTATTCAGAAATTTGGGCAGTAGACAAGTGAGTGGACATATTTATGTAATTTGGATGATCTATACTCCCTATATTGTGTCTATGGACTACAGACTCATTCTCTTTCTGAGAAAGCCTATAAGGTACATCATTATGGTCAAACAACTTCTCTAGAGGCACCAACCCTTTAGGTATATAGTTACTGGTAATTGGATAATGCTGTCTTGGCCAATTTTGTTTCTCAGCTAAGACTGAGGACATTCCTCCACGGTTTCATTCTCTTGATCAATTTGCATTTCAGAGAATTCATCAATGACTTGTAGAAACCTATTGATTTCATCAACACCCTCAAAAACTTTCCAATATATGACATTATCAGGTAGAGATGGTAAATATTTTACCTGAACTTCATAAGCCAATTTAGGGGGCATGGGAGGAATGAACATGCTAGCAAGCTTATTTTTGACTCTAGGAATATATGAGATACAAAAGCTATTAAAAGAATCTTTGAGCCTCCATACCTCGTATCTGTACGCTTTCAGTCGTGGGTGTCTTGCTTGGAATGTTTTGTTCAATTGTTGAATGATGAGATCAACATCTCCAAACACCCCCATGTCTCTGATTCCCATGTCCTTGGCAGTGTTTAAGCCCAATATCAGAGCCTCATACTCTGCTATATTTTTAGTGACTTGAAAAGTTAGTTTGAAAGACAGATGTATGCTTTATTGTTTCGGGGATACCAACACCACACTTGCTCCCACAGTTTTCGTAGAGTAGGCTCCATCAAAGAACATATCCCAAACCTGTGGCTCTTCCTTCTCTATGACCTAGCATAATGATTTCTTGAGCTTAACTGAGGCCATCTGGGATTCTTCAATTTGGAGAATACATGCTCCAAAATCAGTATCCACAGCATAAATGGGATGATTAGTGGGATTCTTTTCATCACTAATGGTATATGCCAGCTGAGCTTACCTATATAACCTTCTGCTTTCTCCCCCAAAAACTGGGACAATGGCATAGGATAGGTCATTTTGCAATGTCCCACCCAACCTCTTCATCCATCCTCTGGAAAGGAGCATGACAAACTTTGGGGGCACATTTTCTACTACAATATCCATCATCATGCTTTTCATGGGCAGCTAAGATAAGGTGATGGCCAAATCTTTGATAAACCCTAGACATTTCACTTTTTTGGAATCAAAAGAGAACAAGTCATGATAAGGTCTAGTGATATCAAGGCCTAACTCATCCATGATAACTTTTGGCATCAAATTATGACTGGCACCTATGTCTAGTAGGCAATTGTGAAGGATTTTGTCATGAATGGTTAAGGAGACATAAAATGATGGGGAATTTTCATCAGTAGGTTCAGTCATTAGGCTAAGCACAACTGCAAGTTTGTCATCTTGCAAATTGACATAGTCATTTGATGCTTGTGTGGCTTTGAGCTCAAGGGCTTCGAGTATGGGTCTCCTAAAGGCCTCATTCCTTACTAGTTCTATCCGAGGGATAGATATTTTCAACTTCTGAACTTCTAATTCAAAACTGAAAAGGGCAAGGGACTTGTCAGGACCTCTTACCTCTTGAGTTTTTGCTTTGAGGATGGTGGGATCGGCTGCTGGTCATTTTTTCTTGTTAACTTGTTGCTATGTAGGAACAATATCTCTTTGGACAGGGATTTCTTTTCCATTACTCATCCTTGACCTCAGGTTATATCTCTGCTGAGTTTTGGTTTGCAGAACAACTTCTCCGTCCCACTCTTGGCTGGTTTGGTCATTGAGTAATGACTCCTCATAGGCAACTAATGTCAAAAAGGAAGCACTGCCTTTGTCTTCCATGCATTGGATCTCATATTCCTCATCAAATTCCTCCTCCTCCATGACTACGTTCTAGCAAGGAGTCTTCACTTTCTGTTCTTCATTGGCCTCTCTTCCCTTTTGAATGATCTACAATTGCTCATTTGCTCTTCTGTATGGATTTGGATTTCTAGGAGAAAATGTATTAGGAATCCTTCCTTTCCCTAAATGCTGCTCAATCTTCAGCTTGGAGATTTTAGAGGCTAGTGACTCTATCATCTTGGTCATTTTGTCTATTTTGGGCTCTGAAGATGAAGAGATTCACCCCTCTGTCTCCTTTGGTCAACATGTCCCTTGAGTTTCTCTGCAACCATAATGTTAGATTCTACCTCCAAAGTTGCATCCTACATCTTAGCCAGAGAAGCACATCTTCTTTCTCTCAATAGTAGGCAGAAGTCATACTCAAAGGCATTAGCATAGGTGAGCTTCGCAGAGGTGGGGGTAGGTTTCACTTCAGCTAGTATTTTGTTGTACATGCAGTTGAACCTTTTATTGAAATCAGATAGCGATTCCCCATTTTCCCTTTTCAGGTTGCCAAACTCAGTATGATAATAGAGCAGATCTTTCTTATCACCCCAATGCTTTAGGAACACATCATCTGAGGCCTCAATGTTTGTTATAGACCTAGGGGTTAATTATCTGAACCATTTTCTAGCCTCTCCATCTAGACTTTGGACAAATACTCTCATCCAAACATCATCTTCACTAATATCGAGGTTATCAACATAGCTATAGAATGACTCAAGATGTTCTTCTACTATGATTCCCTTTGTCCTGGTGAATTTAGGCATGTACTTCTAATATTCTCCTACAGGCATGGCATTCAAAGGAGTAGGCAATACCAAGGGCCCATACCTAGCAGCTATATTTCTTTCCATTTTTGTGGGTGCTTGTGGGCTTGCCATGACTAGGGTAAACGAAAGGATGCTGGTAGTCTGAAAGATAGGGAGTTGAGAAATGACTGACAGGGTTAAAGGAATATGATTGATATGAGGGGAGGTTTCCTTTGGGCCAAAATCCAAAGGAGGACCTGAAGAATAAGGAGCTTTATGAATCTCTGAAAATTTGTCTCGCGGATAATGCTAGAGGCTATATTCTCAACATGTATTTTCTCTGTTACAAGCCTTTCTTGCAAATATGCATAAGATTGTTTAGGCTTACCTGATCCTAATGCTCCCTTTTGTGATGTCTTTCTTTGCTTGTTGATCTTCTTAGGGTCAGGTATTGGGTCAGCTGATTACTTCTAAGGATTTCTTCTAGTATGCCTCACAAATTGAGCCAGAACTGTGATGTGGAGTCGCCAAGAGGTTCGGCCTCCAGTAGAGTCACCAGATAGATGATTACAACCAAAAGCGTGTCCAAACCTTATCTATCATCAAAGCTGGATCTGTGTCATTCTCCTAGGGAGGCTAAGCTTCAATCTCCTCTCCCTAGCAATGGTGCCAATTATGTTAGGATTCCAAGAAACTCTCCTAGGTTGTAGCTTGGAGATGCCTGGTAACATATAAATAATTTTTTTTTTGCAGAAGTTTATTGGAAGGGGTGATGGTTTGGTTCAATCTAGATAACCACTTCTACATTTTTTTCACTCCAGACATGCATGAACACCCTCATACTACAAGGCTTTAGACCACCAATGCTCAACAGTTTAGGAATTAGGTGAATATGGAGAATATCTACCACACCAGCAGATACACACAACCATGTGATGGCCGGCTGCAACCAATAAAGAAGCTTGTAAATATAATCTATCAATGCAAATACAAGATGAAAGTTGTTTGCATCAGACACAGAAGAAACCTGAGTGGCCTACTCACTGATACATTCAATATTTCAATATAGAGATAAGATGACAGTTATCTAGTATTAAACATGGAAGAAATCACGAATACAACGCCACAGGCACAAGCTTAGAATAGGGGAGAAATGGGCAGTGAGCATGTAACAGCAAAAGAAGCTTGTATTGTTGAAAATGAAGATGAGACGCTGCAAGTTACAGAGTGCCTACAGTCTTTAGAAGTTGAACCTTAAATCAAATGCCAACCTTGACTACTTCTTTCTAGTGGCTATTTATAATTTCACCTTACAATGGCTTTGGGCCACTTAGGGATGGAGGTGTCTTAATTGATCACCAACTACATTTAACTGTCTGATATCGTCTTTGGATGCAGTTGCTTTCTCTATTACAAAAAATTGATCAGTCTGGTACTGTGTTGTCCTTCAGGCGGTTGGACTGATCATGGTAGTGGAGTTCCATGACTGTTTAATTCAGTTGCTAAGTTGAGATGTGTCATTTTCTCCATTTGGCCATGCTTTCTATTAAATGTGGTTGTTGGGGTTAGACTAGATGTGGGTATGGAGTACATGGGCAGATGAACGGTTGGGATGATCATGGATGGTGGCCGTTGGATTAGGGAGATGAGTGGTGGAGATCAATTTACAGAGGCTATCGGTCATGGTGCGAGCGGGATGTGTCTGAGCCATTAGATCTTCAGCAGGTAGATCAGACGGTTATCGATAATAAAGATGTGTGGTCGATAACGGGTAGGGTGGTTTAGCTTCGGTGGTAATGGTTTTCATGACGCAGACGTCGAGCGGTAAATGGTAAATGTCATAAGTTGCGAGATTCCATTCAGCAGCTGACATGTAGCGGCGGATGAGAGAGCAAAACCGCCCATATTGCGTGGGTATTGTCCGTGCAAGTTGTCCATACGATATTTACGAGGGCCATTAGATCTAATGGAGGTGATCTGATGGTGGAGATCAATCGGTCAGGAGCCTTTATCGGGTGCAAAGTGGGCCATTGGATCAGTGGAAGAAGATCAACGATGGAAATGATGTGCGATGAGTTCTAAGTGCGTAAAGTCGTATGGGTAAGGTTTTATGGGTAATCTAGCTTTGTGCTTGGGGATAAGGGCAAAAGAGGGGGGGTTTTGTCAGGTTTAGAAGGTGAATGAAGGAACAGGAAAGATAGAAAGTGAGCAGGGTAAGGGGAGAAGGGGAAAATTCCCTTTTGATAGCAGCAAAGCAGACCGAGCCCTTCCTTGACCTCCCAAAAGTCAGCACTGAACCTCAGGGCTAACACTTCATACTCAACCCTTTTATTACTTTAGCTAGAATTGGAATCTTCTTATTGGCTTGTAACAAAGGGATCTTGATACAGACATTTTTTAATTCATCTCGAAAATCATAATTAGACAACATAATATGCTTTTCTACCCATCTATCAACTTGTAATCTTTTTGGAAAAGGAGGTGTAGAAGTGGATATTGGTTGTTGTTCTATGATAGGAGTTGAGTTTATTGCTTCTTTCTATTTTTCATTTTTAGTATTCTGGTTTTGAGGAGATGTTCCTTCAAAACTTTTATTTTGCTATAGAGAATCTTCCTTAGAATTGTCTTGTTCTTGAATAACTACAGAAGGCTTTTTCTTTTCTAATATCCTACCAGATCTCAATTGGACATCATTGAGATCTAACTGATTGACCATGTAAGTTGCGAATTGTTGTCCTTCCACCGTATAGGCATTCTAAGGATTTTTATTGTTGGGGTTAGGTAATGGTTGGGTAGGTAACTGATTTGGTGTTTGTGGAAATGATAGTGAAAGTTGAGGGTTTTGGTTTTGAAGTTAGGGTTGTTGATTTTGTTGAGGAATTTTTTGGGGAGGATAGTTTGGATATGATGGAGGATATTGATAGTACGGAGAGAATCTTCCATAAGGGTTCTACATTCCTTGAGCCAAAGGTTGAGTTTGAGATTGAGATTGAGGCCAAGATTGTTGCCAAATATTCGAATTTGGAGGGGGTTGCATATACATTTGGTTGTTAAAACCATGATTTTGTTGCCCTTGCCAAGGTCTTCTAGAGACAAAGAAAAGAGACTCTGTTGGATTTGAAATTTTTTCTTCTAGAAAAACAGCCTTAAGACCAAGGATTGAAGGACAACTTTTGGTCTCATGGTTTTCTGAACAAGGCACAAAAGTCTCTATGACGTTTTAATCTAAAGGGCATTCTCTTAAATCATGCTTCTTTCTGCATTTGGGACAGAAAATAGCTAAAGCATCAATCTCGTCTTTCGGCTTGTTTTGTAACTTAAGGGTGCCTATCTGTTCACTACGGCTCCGTAAAAGATCTATTTTGAATTCATCAAGTATGTTTCCAATTCCCGCCCTACTCACTGATCTAGTTGCAAATTTATTCACTCTAACAAGAGAAGGATCTCTTGTACCTTTCTGAGTTTTGCATTTCCCTCTTCAATATCACTTAATGGGGGTTGAGAGATATATCTCTTCCCCATCATGTTAAGGATGTCTATCCACTCATCTCTAATGGCTTTTAATAAAAGAGATTTTAAGTATCTTGATCTAAGTTATCCATTTTTTCTCTCTTTAAGTTATAATTGAATCTTTCAACTAAATCCTCCAAATTTTCATCCTCTCTTTGCATCATTTTGAACAATTCATCTTTGTGATTGATATGCATGCAATAATCCAAATAACTATCCAAAAAAACTTTCTTCATGTCATTCCATGTTCTAATAGACTGAGTGACCAATCCCATGAACCATTTTAAAGCAGCTCCTTTCAATGCTGAAGGAAACAATTTGAGTTTTTGAGAGTCTTGTAAATAATGATAAGTTCTGCACAAGGCTTCAAACTCAAATAAAAAGGTTTCAAGATCTTCACTTTTTAATCCATGAAAATTCAGGAGGATAGAAGGTGATATATTTTTCATTATGGCATCTGTTTCTTCATCAACTATAGGGAATCCAAAAGAATTATCAACTTCCCTATTTACTCTACATTCTCCGTTATTTCCTCACCCCTATACCTCTTCCTCTACCTCCTCCTCCAAATAGTCAGAATTCTCCATCCTTTCCTTCTTCTGCCATTATAGTTTCTTCAAAGTTAATATAAGATTCAACCTACAAGGTCAATTTCTCTTCCTCTAGTTCCTCTATCAATGGTATGTGGAAGAGAGGTTCTACTTCTTCTTCTCCACTAGGTATTCTTAATTGTTCAACTAAACTATGTTCCCTTGTAGAGGTGAAAAAGTCTACTCCTTTTGTTGGAGATCCAAGATTGTCTTCCTCTAGGACTACCTCAGTAGATGAAGTAGGAGATATATGGCTAGGAATATGAGCTTGAGATGGAGGTTTATCTCTCCTTAGTATTGGTGGAGTAGGTGGTGTTGTAGGAATTGAACACCTGCCTCTAGCTATGAATCTACCGCTAGAGTCTCTTTCTCTACGCATATCATTTTTTTTTTAATGTAAGAGATAAATTTACCTAATTACACTTCCCGGTCAATGATGCCAAAATGTTTAGTCAATTTAGCGTCCTAAATTTCTTGCATGAATTATCAACCAAGGTTTGTAGACTAACGAAGTGTGATGCACTATATGTGTTTAGTTAACTTTTCTCTTACTTTGTTGTTTTGTATTTTTATGTTTGTTTTGGGGGTTTCTATTCTTTGATGTCTAATAATATACAATCTATGAGAGATTTACATGGATATAATTAGTTTTTAAAAGAAGGATAGGTTCCTAAGTTAGTCTAATCTCCTAAAAATGGACCAAGAATCATTTTTAACTAGTTAGACCCTAATAAAAACAAAACAGAACATCTGCCTAATCTACCATTTAGTCCTAATCCATGGATCTAGTTCTTAAAAAACAAAAAGTGATGCTAATGTAGAAGGTAATTCAATAATTGCATTCATTTAGCCATTCAACCATCCAATTTTGGAACATGATATAATCAATCTCCTTGAAGTGTTTTTTTGGAATGTCAAGTGATGCAACTAAGTAATGACTTGAAAATAGAAAAGAGAAGATAACAACATGTAAAAATAACAATGTATTGAGTAAGCTAAATCATTGCATGAATTAGATATTTAACCATTCAAGTTAGAATTATCATCATTTCGAAATGGTTTTGAGAACATCTATTAATACAACTAATTGATAGTTCTATGCTAAGAAAATGAGTAACAAAACAGGAAGAAGCTAAGAAACTATGTAATCTCATTTCTCCATTTTTCATTCAGTCATTTCTCATACAATATCTCAGAAGAATAAGACTTGCACAGTTGTGATTTTTACCCTTACACTATTGGTTACAAAAATGAAATGAAACAAAACTAGAGAAAATGGACTTGCAGAAAACATAGTAGTAGAAATTAAAATGAAACCAACAAGTGAAAAACCTCCTTGAGTGTAGGGGCCCTCTGCATCTGATGTGGCTAGATAACAGCTAATTAAAGATGCACTTTTAAACCACCATTTGACAAAAAAAAGTTTCTATTATCAACAAAACGGACTTTGAATAGAGTTTTTAACAAAAGCCTGTAATCTCTTCTAGCTTCTAACTAACTACTTCTTGGTCTCATTTAACTGATATTTATAGAAAAACAACATAACTGTCTAAGAGAAAATCTTGTTATAGTTGGCTTAATCCAAATCTATCATGACTGTTTATAGAAAGACATGCTACAAATAGCTTAATTCGAATTGTAATGAGACTGTTAATCTTCTAAATAGCTACAAGTGGCCTGATCTGCATTAACTTCTCCACTTCTGATCAGCTAGAAGTGGGTTAACCCACATTAACTCTTCAACAACACTGTTAGAATCCTGATTAACTATGAAATATCAAGAGTCCTACTGCTACTAGATAATGTATTTGACTCCATCTTTGACCATGACTTTAGGCATGCTTTTTTGTCAATCTGGATCTAGTGAGTAGGATAGAATGCATGTAGAGATGATTCTGGAGATGCCTAAGTGGATGAGTTGTTCATTTGACACCTATAACCTGCCAAAACATGAGAGTAGCTATGGAACCCACAGTTAGCTGCAGAATAGGTTGTGTTCTATATCTAATTTGCAAAAATATATTAAAATAGCAAAAACATGAAAACATAATATGGTGATCATTTTAATGCTTTTGTAAGACAAAATCTAACATTTATCATTGGTTGGATCTGTATTCTTGTGAAAAATCAAGAGAAAAAGGTGAGAACAAATGTCAAGGGGAAGAGAATTCTGAGTTTTAACACACCCCCACTGAAAAATCATTGCATGTTCTCATGCAATTTTCCAAAAAAGTGAGTTCTTATTTTCTAATGCATTTGTTGAGACACTTCTACTAGTACATCCAATTTTCTTCTTTTGCTCTTCTTTGAAGTGACTGCCATTATGGGTTTCCTCATTAGAAGCCTGTATTTGAGGTTGATGACTGTTCTTTTTAGACTTCTATTCTTTCTTTTCAACTTCCTATTCTTCTTATACCACAGTCCTAGATGCATAATGGTATTATCATGAATAGCCTTGTCTAATTTACTTTGTTCCCTCAAGGTTTCATTTTCCTTTTTGATATGTCTATTCAATATTTCTAATTCATAAATTTCCTATTTGAGAGAGTTAATTATAGATTCTTGTGGATTGATAGAGGGTTTTGGATTCATTGAGGCACTTTTCTTCTCCATTGATTTTATATAATCATATATTTGTTTTTGTACTGGGTCTATTCCTAGAGAGCTTCTACTTGGGCTACCTTCAAAATGATGGTTAGGAGAATTTTGAGGACTTTGTGCAGAAAAGATGTTAATAGGAGAAGATTTTCCTCTTCTAAGTTTATAAACTTTGTCCCTTTTGATGGTGTTTTCTTTACCAACCCTCAGAGTGTAGAGCTTCTTCTAGGTTGTGGATGACTTACATTCTCTTTATCTGTGATATTTTTCTCTTTCTTTATCTTTTCTCTTGCTCTGATTTGTTTCTTGATTTCTATCACTTCTTCAGATATTAATTTTTCATCATATTTCTGTGATGAAGACTCAAGTTTGTCTTTAATGGTGATACCAATCTTCTTTGTTATGCTTTTTCTAACATTATCTTCTTTGGGTGACTCTGGTGCTTCTTGAAAATGATTTCTAATGAGGAAATCCCCCCAAGTATCTCCTATGCTTTTTAAATAAAATTCTATCAGTATCTTTATAAACCCATGATGGTACATGGTTGTGTCTATGAACTCTATTTTCTTCTGCACATTTGAGGCAATCCTTCTTAAACTATTTAGTAGGAAGAAAGGAAGATTGATTTCTCTATTTTCTAGGAAATTCATCAATAAACATATATGGTATACATACAAGCACTTGAATCTCCCCTCACAGGTGATAAATTTCTATAATATCAAAAGCATGCTCCTCCATTTACCTTTAGAGCTGAAATGGGAATTCCTTTTCTAAAAACAAATACATCCATACCTAGGTTCCTGAGGATTACATTCCATGATTCACTATGAAATTCCTTGTTTTTGAACCATATTTCACCATGTCTTGGAAGTTCTGTAGCCTCTGTTATGAACGATTCTATTACTGCAAACTTCATATCTCCAATTCCTACCTCTGTACCATAAAAAGATCTAGCAAAATATTTTGTGATCTCTTTAAGAAAACGATCAAATATTTCAATGAATTTGAGCCATCCATCCTTCTGCAACATTTCTTTGAGCTGTGGGTATCCTTCCATATATTTTTCTACTATTGGTTATGTCCTGACAATGAGTCCCATGCCTTCTGCTTCATAAAATTCCTTAACCTTTAGAATTACCTTTCCTGGTTTGTGAAGTGGATTGATTGCGAGTATGGTGAAAAGAACCATGGGTTTGCGTGAAATAAGTAGATGGTAAGGGTTTGTGAGGGACGTGGACAAATATGCCATGTCGTAGTCATGATCGTTAAAAACAATGAGGGAGTTAATTATGGACTGTTATGTGATGGAAGACGAATGGTGTGGCAGATCTGCACTACGATAGAGATGGGAATCAAATCAAATGATTATTTGTCATGGAGACATATGAATATGTTCTAACCTTGGTATTTTAAAATAAATTTTTGCACTTTTACCTCTTGGAGCTTAAACTTCTTGTTTATTGCTTTTCTTTGATGTCGATCCACAGATACCCTTCTTAGCATATCAGCCTTCAAAAAAAAAATCTTCAATTCCCTGCAATCAACATTTATTTCGAATAGAGCCACAGAATGGAATTACAGCTACAGAATCAAAATGGTTTCCGAATGGAGTTAGCTACAGAACATAATAAAGATGAAATATGGCTATGGAACATGGATGTGAAATAAAATTTAAATGGAGTGTAATGAAAGGAAAATGGAATATAACAGTGAAAGGGAATGAAAGTGAAGTGAGATGAAATGAATTTGCAGATTAGGTACTTCAAATGAATGTAGCTTTCTGTCACTACTTATTACAGAAAGGAAATAGGAAATA
>APFE030863749.1:0-19588 GCA_000404065.3 Pinus taeda | reverse complement strand
GAGGAAATGTGAACATGGAACCGAGATTCCAGAATTGGTAGGATCTTAAGCGCGCTACATGCAATGAAACGTACCAAGAGTGCTAGTCTCTTTAATCTTAAATTACAAAACCTCACTAACAGTGGCCACCAAAATTAACAACTAACAACTTCCAGAAAGGAAAATTATAAAAGGAGTCTAAGAATTGCTGGAGGTTTCCCAATCTAACCATTGAGGAAAGGCAGTCGTGGAAGGAGAGGAATGTGCAAAAGAACTGATCTGGAAAAACAATGTGTCCGAGTTAGTATTCGTCATGCTATGAGAACTCCAAGTGCGCGGCTAGAGAGGAACCACATGGAGCTACCTGTAACAAGAACCATCAGGGGAATTAGAAGTAGGAAAGAAAAGGCAACCACAATCAAATCATCATGAAAGGATCCCGAAAAGGGATAATACTTGTGAAGGAGTGGTAGAGCTGAAAACTCATCTGGTCCATTGAACCTGCACAAAAGAACCCAACACGAAAATGTGACCATATTAATAAGTACACGAACCCATAAAAGAAATGAACCGAAACTGTAGGGAGAAACTTAAGTAATACTTGTGAAGGAGTGGTAGAGCTGAAAACTCATCTGGTCCATTGAACCTGGACAAAAGAACCCAACACAAAAACGTGACCATATTAATAAGTACACGAACCCATAAAAGAAATGAATCGAAACTGTAGGGAGAAACTTACCTTCGACCATGCGGGTTAGAATGTTGGTCATGAGAGCTCCGAGCTAGCATTTGGAAAAACCTCCAGTCAAGCCTTTAGGATGAAAAATGGAAAAAAGGTTAGAACCTTGTAGAATCATAGGGACAAACTACTAACTAGAAGACAAAATCTATAAATACCAGGTGAATGGGGACGACATGAGCACCTCCCTGGTAAATGGGGACGATATGAGCACCTCCCTTGTCTTTAACTGAAATCATCGCACTGGTAATGTATAGCGGACATTTAAATTAAGGGCAAGCAAAATCATTCACCTCGAGGCAAGGAAAGGCCTAGCGCAAACAAAAACTCCGCTAATGCAAGCCATGATACCCTGGCACAACCATAACCGTTTTGCAACAGGAGGGCGACAGTTGAAACACACAGTGGGGGTTGCAGAAGAAGCCACAACGTAGGGTTGCAGAGATCTCATCTTCATTGACAGAGGGATAGTCCAAACGAATCACTGTAAAAGATAGGTAATGTGTTTATGCTTCTACCACATACGAACTATTCGACCAGATGTCGAATGAAATGCCCAAACCGTTTGGTATTCCTTTGAATCAACAGCTGAAATTGTTGCAATCGTCTAATATATAATCGTGTGGCTTACAGGAGGACAGGTAAGCAAGGAGGAGAGTTGATTTCAAAGGGAAACGCATTACGGCGTAATTACAAACTGTACGCATAAGAACAATTAAACATTACACAGAATGACTCCATTAGGGAGACTGTTTCAGAGAAAATTTATATAAATTGTAACAATCAAAACATTACAGAAGGAAAAGTGGAAATGTGAACATGGAACCAAGATTCCAGAATTGGTAGGATCTTAAGCGCGCTACATGCAATGAAACGTGCCGAGAGAGGTAGTCTCTTTAATCTTAAATTACAAAACCTCACTAAGAGTGGCCACCAAAATTAACAACTAACAACTTCCAGAAAGGAAAATTATAAAAGGAGTCTAAGAATCGCTGGAGGTTTCCCAATCTAACAATTGAGGAAAGGCAGTCATGGAAGGAGAGGAATGTGCAAAAGAACCAATCTGGAAAAACAATGTGTCCGAGTTAGTATTGGTCATGCTATGAGAACTCCAAGTGCGCGGCTAGAGAGGAACCACATGGAGCTACCTGTAACAAGAACCATAAGGGGAATTAGAAGTAGGAAAGAAAAGGAAACCATAATCAAATCATCATGAAAGGATCCCGAAAAGGGGTAATACTTGTGAAGGAGTGGTAGAGCTGAAAACTCATTTGGTCCATTGAACCTACACAAAAGAACCCAACACGAAAATGTGACCATATTAATAAGTACACGAACCCATAAAAGAAATGAACCGAAACTGTAGGGAGAAACTTAAGTAATACTTGTGAAGGAGTGGTAGAGCTGAAAACTCATCTGGTCCATTGAACCTGGACAAAAGAACCCAACACGAAAACATGACCATATTAATAAGTACACGAACCCATAAAAGAAATGAACTAAAACTGTAGGGAGAAACTTACCTTCGACCATGTGGGTTAGAATGTTGGTCATGAGAGCTCCGAGCCAGCATTTGGAAAAACCTCCAGTCAAGCCTTGAGGATGAAAAATGGAAAAAAGGTCAGAACCTTGTAGAACCATAGGGACAAACTACTAACTAGAAGACAAAATCTATAAATACCCGGTGAATGGGGACGACATGAGCACCTCCCCGGTAAATGGGGACGATATGAGCACCTCCCTTGTCTTTAACTGAAATCATCGCACTGGTAATGTATAGCGAACATTTAAATTAAGGGCAAGAAAAATCATTCACCTCGAGGCAAGGCAAGGCCTAGCACAAACAAAAACCCCGCTAATGCAAGCCATGATACCCTGGCACAACCATAGCCGTTCTGAAACAGGAGGGCGACAGTTGAAACACACAGTGGGGGTTGCAGAAGAAGCCACAACGTAGGGTTGCAGAGATCTCATCTTCATTGATAGAGGGATACTCCAAACGAACGACTGTAAAAGATAGGTAATGTGTTTATGCTTCTGCCGCATATGAACTATTCGACGAGATGTCGAATGAAATGCCCAAACTGTTTGGTATTTCTTTGAATCAACGGCTGAAATTGTTGCAATCATCTAACATATAATCGTGTGGCTTACAGCATGACAGGTAACGAGGGAGGAGAGTTGATTTCAGAGGGAAATGCCTTACGGCGTAATTATCCATGTTTTCTCATTTTATTTATGTCTCTATCATTTTTAACTTAATCCCATTAAAACGTGTAACATGATAAGTTGAAAACTCCATAAATAAAAATAATGGAAAAAAAATGACCCATAATAAAAATCTAGATGGACAAGATTAACCCTCTTTAGGTATTTTTTGGTTTATGTGAGAAAAGAATAAGTGGGATCTACATAGAAGAGTGTAGACTTAGAAAGGTCAATTGTTCATCCATGATTGGGAATTAGAAAAGGTATATTATTCCGAGGATCATAATAATATAGTGGACTTATCTATGCAAAATTTAATACTATCTTTCTATTTTTATTATTTTAATTTGCAATGGGGTGATGGATAATTTTTGAAGGCTATTCTAGCGGAGACACAGGACATAATCATTACAGTTATTATTATCTTCATATAAACTATTCAAATTTCCATACTTCGGAATACATCCAATTTATTATTAAAAATAATAAATTTATTATACGAATTTATTTTTATATCATGAATAATATATCATGTATTTAGATGTAATAACAAACTTAAAATATAACTACATAAATTTAACAGATTAAAAAAAGTCTTAATGATACATTTTTATATAATAATTTAAAAGCAAAAAGTCCATACACAAGTAATTATAATTATAGTATTTATGAAACAATAATAATGTACGTAGTGATTAATTATAAAACTTGGCAATATATTTATTTTCCTTTACTAAGAAATTATTAATTAAAATAATATTTACTTTCTTAACCTTAATTTTTTAAATTAATCCATAGAATAAATGCATTGGTAAAATAAAATTATTAATATTATTAATAAATTTCTTTTAATTAACAATATACATGAAAATAATTATATAATTATGTATTTGTTTTTATTTTAAAAATTAAAATTTCAAATGTAAATTTAAATTTGTTTTTTCTCTAAGCTGTTCATATTTTTATGTTTATAGAATATCTGTACAAGACATATCTATTCAAAGCGCCATCACATGACTTTATTCTTATAATGTCAATGGAATTGAAATTTCTCAATAAAAAATGTGTTTTAACTACTGACAAAACTACCTTTAAACTTGTGTAAATCTAAATTATCATAATAAAGAAGTGCTTTAACAATTGCTTAACAATACAGACTTTATCAAATAATCCTTATCAAATAGCCATTATTTTGTACCAGCAAAACAGCCATCCATTATTTTGTTACGGCATAAACTGTCAGAGAGAATCGTTTGAGCAGAGAGATTTCATAAGAAATTATAATTAAATCTGACAATTTAGTGACTTTTTATTCTTCATTTATTTAATTGATTTCAGACGTTTTCAAGCTGTCATTCGCTTATTGAATTTATTTTGTCTTAAACACTAGCATGAACTGTGCCGGACGAGGGAGAATCTTGTGTCCAGAGAAATGTGACAATGAAACTTGTACTAAATGAGATAATTTAGTTATTTTTTGTTCTGTCCTTTTCTAGTTCATTTGATACGAGTTAAACAAGAGAACAATCATGTAAGTTATATATGGGTAGATGCCATAAACATCGATTTATAGAAATCTGACTTACCAAAACAAATAAATATCAATTTATAAAAATGTTGAAATTATAAAATTTAAATAAGTCATAAATTATTATTATTATCAATTATGAAAAAATAGTTTTGAGTTAATTTTTAAATGTTTTTTATAATATTATGGATCAATATCATCACTTATCAATATCATATTTTAAAATTTCATATATCTTTTTACAAAACAGGTATAACTATTTGGAGATAATTTTGGATTTTTCATTTGTGAATACTATTAAAAATAACTTATAATATTATGAGTTTAAATACCTATCATTAAGTAATAAAAATAATCTAGAATATTTTGAGTTTAAATCCCATCATCCACTAATAATTGACACAACCATATAAATTAGAAAAACATAAAAAGTAACTAAATTACAACTTTATTTATTATTATTGTTATTATTGATAACATAAAAGAAACAATATACAAGTGAAACATATTTACACTTGAAAAAAATCTAACAATATTATTTACCATAAAGATTCACCTCTATTTTATCTTGAGATTCTTAATTTGTAAATAGGTCTTGTTACAATATTATGCTCATCAATATCATATGCCCAAAAATCAAAAAGTCATTGCATATGATACTTATTCATATGCTTTTTTTTTTTTAATTAATAACTTTAATTGAAAAGGAAAAAATGACATAGTATTTTTGAGATAAATATTCACTTTTGATTTGTGTATACTATTGAAAAATTTTAAAATATTCTATAAGCATTCCATTACATAATAGTTATTAAATATAATAATTAAATTAAAATTGTAGAAATCTATTTCAAAATAGACACCTATATCCCTAATTATTTATAAGTAAATAAAACTTTAAAAAGTACTATAAAATAAATTAAAATTTGAAACCCTACTCCAAAATAAATATACCTATTGGAATAATAAATTGGTAATCAATTTTTTAATATAATTGTTCATTAAATTACTATGGTTTGGAATAATTTTAGATCAAAATTTTGAAACTTTTTGTATAATTTAATCTTATGTAGAATATTTAAGTGTATAAATTTAATAACTTGACTTAGGAATTTACAATTTGTAATTAAATTTTTATACAATTTATTTAATAATGTATTTTAAATACATGAAATTTAATAAACTAATATTTTATAAATTGATCTAATCTATTATATTTTAAATGTAATGTTGAAATGTTAAAATATATGATAAAATCATATATATATATCTATATAGTATGCCCTGAAATTTCTTTGGGAGGGTTATGAGTTTTTTTTCCTAGTAGGAGTGATGATGTCAACTTGTATTCATGGATAACAACCAAAAATCACTCTCCCCACTACTAATTTTAAAACTAAGCTATGATATACATTAGAATTTATTTAGGTGTGTTGTTCCAGTCTTCAATATTGTTGTGAAATCATGTGACCATTAAAAAACACAAATTTTCATCTAGATATTGTTGTGAAAAAATAAAAAAACATATATTACCATTCACTTAAAACTTGTTGCATTCAATCATTGATTATAGTTCTAAGTCCCCATTCTAGCATTCAAAAGAAACTCTATGACCTTCAACTTTGAATTGTGAGAATCCCAAATTCAGTTGCAGACATAAAGGTGGTATATATTTCAATATAAAACCTTTGGACTCCATAGTAACATAAACTAGCATTTGTACCACATGTTGTAAAGGAAACTCCGTAAGGCATAAATTCGAGAAGCATTGTGACATATAAAGAATCATTGAAGATGAAAATTAGTAGATGAAAGGTAAAGAGCTAGTACCCAATGCTCATTGTATTAAATAGGTCTTGCTCTTTTCAGAAACATTTTGGCTATGACATCTCACCAAAAAAATCTTCCCATTTTTTGTAGGATATTGAATGACTTCAACTAGAAGTAGACAATATTGGATACTATTGCAGGTATTGAGGAGGTATTGAGGAGCAGAATTTTGTGCTTGTTAGTAAGATGAATAAGCGAAACAAGAAAAGAGGAACTACAAAGCGTTAAAAGGGGAAGAAATAGAAGTTAGGTTCTTGTAACCAGGGAAAGAAGGACTTGAGCCACATCAAGTGCTTCAAGCGTCAAAAGTTCAGGCACTTTTTTACAATGTCATCAAAAGAAAGGGAAGGGAAAGAAATAACAATAGAAGTGACTTGCAACAAGTGAAAATGCATGAACTCAAGTGGATGAGCTTTCATCCATTCTTGAGATACACTTCTCAATGGTCTCATGCTTATCATCTGACATCATGTCTGATGTCAACTGATATATGGACAATGGAGCCTGAAACTTACACCTTGAACAAGAGTACCTTTAGTAGAACTTGGTGATGATGTCAAAAATGAATTCCTTTAGTCATCACCAATGTGCATGATTTCAGTGAAGATAGACTTGTTAATCACACACTATGGTGATTACGATTTCAATGTATACAGGCACCTAATAATTGTGATCTATAATCCAACAAAATGTTTTGCCTAAAGGAAAAATAAATTTGTAAACATGTTATTCCTTTTTGCAATCTTTTTAAAACATCTTTTTCGGTTTTCACACATTACTATACATTATTCAAACATGTGTATGAATCGGTGTAGTGAATCTTATACCAATTTTTCCTAATTTTTGGTCCAATTCGCTAGAATTTTGTAACTATGATATAAACATGGTTGAATGCTATTTCACAACAGGATGGTAGATGAAATTCGAGCCCTCCTTTATTGTAATAATGGAATCTGATGTGGGCCTGGATTTGTCTTCCGTGGTAACTTATAAGATAGACTATGCTAATTACTTTGTTCGTCCTTTGAATTTTTCAAATCCAACATTATAAAATAAACAATTTTGGCAACAAGGGTATTCAGAAATAGTTCAAACTATTGTTTGCTAAATCCAACCTATCGATTATCGTAATAATGGATTATGATGTGGGCCTGGATTTGTGTTCAGAAACAGTTGAGCTACTAATTGTTAAATCCAACCTATTGATTATTATAGTAATGGATTCTGATGTGGGCCTGCATTTGTGTTCAATGATTTGGACTTTCCAAGCCATTGCATTGACTTGGATTAATTATAAGACACTATGTTAATTACTCTCCTCCTCCTTTGAACTTTTCAAATCTAATGAAGCTAGTTCCTTACATAAACCAACAATATAAAATAGATACTTCGACAACTTTTGTATTTAGAAACAACTCCTTTTCTTGCATTCAAGATTTCGGAATTGGATAATTTGGTGAGAATCAATCCTTCCTTATTGGAACTTGTCTAAGATTATTGTGAAGGAGAAGAAGTTGTCAGTCCTCTGAGAAGAATATGGTAGAACGTGGAGCTATCATTGATCGTTCTTTAGAGAAAACTCCTACTTGGGAAGTAGTAGTTGTTTTTTGGGTGTTTATGGTTATCTCCTTAATTCTTGAACATAGTATCCATCATGTTAGGAGTGTAAGGTTTTGCTTCGGTTTTAACAACACACATTTAGTTTAATTTGATAAATCTTAGTTTATTTTGGCTGGTAGAACTTTTCTAAAATTTGGCGTGAAGTCTTTAGGTATTATTTTCTTCTCACCCCTGTTTTTTTCTCTTGAAATAATTAAGGTCTAATTAATGTAAGATTAATTGGAAAGAAAATGAGGAGATCATAACTATATATATATATATATATATTATATATTTATATAATATATATATATTATATATAGATATATATCTATTATAATTAGATTGGTTAAAAATATATTTTCTAAAATAGAGTTCAAACATAATTAAGATTAAAATTATAATGAGAAGATAAAAGTTCTAGTTCATGAATTAGGAGATTTAAATTAAGAATTCATAACATTGAGTATTTATTTTGATGAGGTAAACTTACTGAAATTATAATTTGAGGACGAGACGAGGCAACTAAGAATTACCAAGGTACAAAAATTGTTAATTACACCTAATAGAGGGACTTCTACAAAGCGTGAATGGCTCTCATGTTTCTATCTATTAGAGGAGAAGAAACAGAGAGGTACAGACAAAACCTGCTACTATTTCTCAAGGAACTACAAAATTTGAAGAAACTTTCCACCATACTTCCACTATATTTGGCAACAAAAAACCTGATCAAGCTGCGGATTATAGTTCAAAAATTTTCACTCCTTTTGTGACTACCTTTGGATATCGAGGCTTAGATTTTGGGAAGCATCGACTTGATCTTAGCAAATGGCTTCCACAATTTATAGCCGATGATAGAGAGAATGCGAATCCCAGACGCTTGACAACAAGTTTTAATCTTCCATGTAAGGTTAAAGGAGGAACTTTAATTATGACATTCCATTGTATGATCGTGAACAAGGAGTTGTGGAAATTACCAAAAAGTGTTCGTGATGTACATTTTCATGACAAATTATCAAAGAAATCTATAAGTCCATCAATATGTACATTACTAGGTCATGTATCTACCTCCATATCTACACCCAAGACAAATCATGAACATATAACCGATTCGACCCTAGAAGACCCTGTTAATGAGAGCCCTTCTAAAACTAGCATTCAAGTTCAACTGTCAGAAGATGTGAAGGGGTCCAATTTGGCATCCTTGTTTTCTGTTAAAGTGAAAAGTAGCTTATTCCCTCGAGTCAGTCATCGAGATAAATCTACTTGCATTTTTAGAGAGGTTTCTTCAAAGAATGATACTAATGTTATTAGCCTACAGGATGATATTGAGTTCATAGTTGTTGAGAAGGGGGTGGAGATCAGTGGTTGCAATCTGTCAGAATTACTGGATGGCAATAAGAGTTCTAAAGTGAATAGTTTGAAATCTTGAGAAGAGGACAACAGGATGGAGAATGGAACAAGTGTCTCATAGGTTCAAGAATTAGTTTCTCTTGATTCCTATTTGGAGAAGAATGGTGAGGCTTAAGTGTCTCATAAGCATAAACAAGAGAGACACGACAATTTGGGAAAGGCTTCTAATAGAGATGATGATGATTTGGTTGAGAGTGAATTCCTCAATATGCTTTATAAATATCATAGTTTGTTTTATTTAGGCTTTGTAACTAAAACATGCTCTACCAATGTTTACATTTTGTTTAAACTTATTGTAGATAGATCTGAAGATGTCTTTCGTAGTCTGTTGAAGATGTATGATATATGAATAGTCTATAACCACAATGAATATTCATCGAAGACATGATATTTCAGAGACTCATGTGTCCCAGAAGATGTTTCTAGGTTCAGACTCACTTCCAAATAATGAATTGAGTTTTTTAGTCTCAAACAATTGATTTTTTTTTTTTTGCTACAGACTTCAAATTTTGGCCTAGAATTGACAAGATGTGATAGTATTTACATTTCAATACATAATATCAATTGTAAATTGAATATCTTCATCAAATCATAGATTCAATAGTTCCAACAATCAATGACCATACATCAATGTGCTTTACAAGGAGTAAAATAGTGCTTTGATCAAATTTGGATCAAGAGAAAGTATTTTGGATGATCTAGAAGTATCTTGGAATTTGGTTTTTGTCTTATACATATTATCAACCAAAGCTAATTCTCAAATGAGACTACAATTTTGATTGTCTTTGCCATATCCACACTGCTTAATTCCAATGTTGCCAAACAAACTAGACATTTCATATTATATTAAATCATTTGTTGAAATTATGAGTCATCCATCTTCAATTCAGTAAGGACGAAGAATTCCACGCTAACCATAGTGCATTGATCAAGCCTTAGAAACTCTCCAAAGCTTCCGTAATTCCAATCTCAGCATCAGTAATTACCTCCTATTTCTTTTTGCATCAGAGGATGTAAACAATCCCACCAAGTTCATCACTTGTCTACCAGGTGTCCTGCAACCCTTGCCAAAAGATCTTCATTCTTTTTATCGAGAGGAATAATCTTCTGATGTCATATTTCATACACAAGTTTATGAAAGAAAAATCCAAAATCAAGAATCTTTCCCACCTGTTAACACTCAGCCTCGTAGCTAGCCCTACAAGGACATGAGAGGGCTCTCTCCGGTTCAAACTCGGAAAAAGGTAATCAAGAAGGCTCGATATAACCAAATTGATGACTGATTTTAGGCTAGGTATTAAGTACAAAGAGTTTAGGATTGACTTTTTATGATTTTGTTGAAATCAAGGGCAAGGCAATTTTGGGTGCGGGGATGAGGCACAGTTTTTGCAGAGGTCCACTTGGGGCAAGATAGGAAATTGTTTTGATGCCTTAAAGTAGGTGAGATGGATAGATCAGACCGGTGAGAGGCTAAGGAGAGCAAGGGTTCTCAAGGATTCTCCTTAAACTGAATAAATCATAGAATATTAAACAAATTTAAAGGTAGAGCATAGCAATTTCATGGATTCTACCTTAACACTTCATTTTCTTAATAAGAGAAGATTCAATAGAGATAATGATTCACATACACAACTTAGAAAACCCAAGTAGTGCTGCAAAACCCAAGTATTGCTACAAAACCCTGGGCTTTCCTTTGCCAAAATGCTGGTAAAATATGTACAATATAGTCTCAAACCTATCCCAAGAGTCCAACCATGAAAATGACTAAGAAAGTACATAATATAGGAAATATAACACATTTCCTTGCCTCTAGGAGTCTAGCTCATCATCCTAGGAGCTGTTTCAACCAATTCTAAACTGAGCACTACAATCTAGGCAATCAAAACAACTTGCCTCTATAAGCTAGGAAACCAATTCATTCATTAATTTTTTGCCATTTTATGAATGAATCTTCTAGAATAAGTAAAAAAGTGTCGTGTCAACATAAAATTACATCAATTACATCAAAGAGGATGAAAAATCCCACCAAAAAGTCAAAACTAGTCAATGTTGCATTTTCCTGAGCTGAAGGTGCAAAAATGGCAAATTTTCCCAACGCGTAGAGCGCCATTTCTCAACGTGTAGCGCGCCTTTCAGGCCACTTTCGAGGCACTTCCCAGCATCCAAATGCGGCACAAGTGGGATTTTTGGAAAGGGTTGGATGTCTACTTTCCAACCAAAGCGGAATTTCTCAATTTGGTGGCCATTTTTTCCTCCAAAACTGCAATCTCCCAAGACTGCTTTCTGTGTGTCCAAAAAGTGACAGAAGGTCATTTTTTGCATGTTTTTTGACCTTTTGGGGGCTCAAATCTCCATGAAACTTCTTGGAAGTGGCTGAGCAAGTGTATTTTTCCATGAAAAATCCGAAAATTCTGAGTTTTCGTGAAATGGATCCCCCCAATTTAAGGGTAGCGCACGGCGTGCTACGCGTTGAGGGCAAAAACCTATTTTTGGCACAAAAAATTCAAAATTGACCAAAATTGCTCCAAATTTCCTGAATTTTGAGCTGGAGGTGTATCATTGAGCACCATGCTCCCTCAACGTGGCTTCAGCCAAAATCTGAAGTGGATCGAGCCTTTTCCTCCATTTTAGTGCCTTGGCCAATCGTCCTTTAAGTATCTTCATTTTTGCTTTGCACACATGCATGCAGGCCCAATAATGATTTTTCATGTGTCGAAGCAAATCTTTCTCTCTATTGGCTTTCGCCAACAACTTTTCCAAGTGAGTGTTCACCCGGATGAGCATTGATTCCCGATCGATAGGTGTCAAATCACGGGGTCTCCTACGGGCGAATTCCCGGTCTTCACAAATCTTCCGCTGGTCATAAAGTTCATGCTCATCTTCCAACTATTTGTTGCGCTGCTCTAAGTAGTTGATCACCCATTTTGCCATCTATAATTTCTTGTGCGGTGACTCATTCGTGGCCCTTTGCTCTCGGATGATCTCCTTGAGCTCTGAGGTAGGAGAGCTAGCATCAACATAAATGATATTCGTGTCCTGACCTCTTGAAGGACCCTCATCAATCATCGGCCTCTTGCCCCTGTCCTAGACCTGTACCTGTGCTGAAGAAGATGGCGAGACCCCTTCCACATGATGTGGAGATAATACTCGCTGTGCCTATGAAGTCAGCGAGAACCCTTCCACCTCGGGTGGAGATAGTACTCGTCGTGCAGCTACAAATAAGGCTCTGGGGCCTTTCTGATATGTCACATATGCTAGAGCATCAACATGCTCGGTCTCATGAATGTCAAACTGTTGTGAAGGCCCTCCCTTATCATGGACAATCTCGGGAGGTGGGCATGGCACCGTGAAGAAGTCGCGACAAATGAAATCCTCCCATGGAATACCTTGCTGTGCCAACTGATGCATCACTATGATCTTGATCAGTGCATAATGATATATACTTTTGCACTACGGGCACCATCTTCTCTATATTTCGGCAAATGAAAAATTGAATGTTCATCATTCGTATCCAGGTAAAATACATCAACAAACAGATATGGTACGAATATAAACATGAAAATATGCCCTCACAAGTAAAATAGTGCATAATAAGCCTCATCAAGGGTGCATACTCATCCCTTAGGAATCTGAAAGGAAAAAAAACAGTAAGGTGACTCATGCATCCGGGTTTGATGTATGGTTGATAATGAAATTTTTCTAGCAGCTTGCGCTTGGTCGACTCTTCCCCAACATTTGGTATCCCGGTGGCTTAAGCAACAATTTCAGGTGATAGGGTGAAATCCACTCCTGCAAGGTTCACATGGCCATTGTGCAAATTTAGGACAAACAAGCGGACCAGTTCTCTATGGTGTTGAATTTGTGAGATCCTCTTACAATATCCAAAGCATGATTGATACTGAAAACAAGACATTACAAGTGGACATGCTTGCAATTGAGCCAAAGAGGTGGGCTCCTCCCTAACATGTCGACCACCTTTACCACCCTTGTGGTGCCTCCTTGGCACCTCTATCTCTGGTGTTGAATCATGGTCATCACTCTGTTCATAATCTGATTTGGTTTCTAACATGGTTTTGTAGGTAAAATGACTGAAATGTAATGCTAACTATGCACCCAATGAACTGCTGTTTGACTTTTTCAAATGCTGTCACCAAGGGGACAAAAAGACATGGGCATTGTTAGGGAAAGGGGAACATGAGGGAATTAAGGACAATAAGTGGGATTTTAAGGTGAAGTAGGGTTTGGGAATTTTAATAGGGTTTAAGGATTTTAGTGGATTTTAATAGGAAGATTATAAAATTGCATGGGAAGATTTTAAGGAGAATGTTGGTGAAGGTGGGGGGAAAAGGGATCAATAATGGGCAACCTTGGATAGCAAGAGAAATTTGAAACCCTAGTACCATTGAGACTTTAAATTTTCCACAACAATGTATGGTTTTGATTTATCATTTTCATAGCATTTGAACATATTAATTTTCTCTTTCATCTTGCAAATCCAAATTAGCCATGGAGGAGAGGCCTACCTACAATGTGCTTGAGAAAAAGAATCGATTTGATGGCTTGTTGGCAATTTGTTGAGCAGAAAACCCAATGCGTAGCGTGCCTTACCGAATGCGTAGTGCCCCTCTGACGCGTAGCGCACGTGCAAAATAACACTGAGAAAAGCTCTTTGACGCGTAGCGTGCCCGTGACGCGTAGCGCACTCTTCCTGACGCATAGCGCGCCTCTGAAACTGCCCACTTTGCTCAAGAACTCCTAAAATCACCTTTGCAAGGTTTCACTTAGCTTGTGAGAGGCAAATGAGTTGCTAATGAAGAATGATGTGCTTTTATAGGCTTCCTTTAGATTTTCATTTGCCCAAAACCCACTTTATAATGTTTTGAATGTTGACACTTTTTGAATTAATTGGCTCTAACTTTTGGTTTCTTTTCTTTGAAAAATTGGTTGAAATGACGATTTCTTCTGGAAATTTTTTGCAGGCATAACTTCTAAGGTGCTTTGGCAAAGGAGACCAAGGCTGCACTTCAACATTTGGAGAGTTTGAAATTTGAGAATTTTTACAAAAAATGAGATAATGACCTTTGTTTTTCAAAAACAGAGTTTTGAAAACAAGGTGAAAATTTAGTTGTACAATAGTGAGAATTGTTGAAATGATGCTTTATGAAGGACATCCCTCTAGCCTGCTGGTCCTTTATGACCTCTCAAGACAAAAATTGACTCAACCCTAGACCTGAGACCTCGAAATTTAAAACAAGATAAATGACCCTTTGAATATTTTATTCACTCAAACAAACCTGAACCAGCAGTGCCAAACAGGAGGGGAATAAAAGACACAAACTCCTCCAGCAGAGTTATCAGATGCCTAACGGAATTCAACATGGTCACACTAATGGGACACCTAATTATGAAATGAAAAGAGTTTTGATCTCTGGTGGAGGGCTACTAGACCGACTCTAGCATTGGCTCCAATGGGGATGGTAGCTCCTTGGAGGTGCCAAGAACTGCAGATCTTTGGGAGAGCAGGAAGTGCCTCCATCCATTGGGTAATGGAGTCATTATTTGAGCGGATAACACAAAACCTTTGACACATTTATTGAATGAAAAATTGACTGAAAACTGACTCAAACTTGACTCAAACTGACTCGATGCAAAACTGAAATAACTTCAAAAAAACTGACTCAACAGACCAAACACAAATTACTCATGACTGACTTAAAACAAGACTTTACAAATCTTTTGGAAAAAGGTAGCAATCCATCAAGATTTGAAATCCTGATGATAACCACCTGCATACTAATGAAATATGTACAATCATTTATAATTGGCTTTCCAATGTAACCAATCCAATAGATGGCTATATACCAAATTTCTGCTCTCACTTTTCTCGAGCAGGCGAAATGATGTACATGTAGGCAACTCACAATAACCATTGAAACCAAGGCTTATGATAACGAACTAGGCAACATTTATCTTTTCTAGTGCTTGCAAAAGGATGCCGAAGAGATCTTGATAATCCTGAAACGCTATCTTGTCTTGAGATCCAGTAGCAAAAATACAAGTACTCCCTTCATTCTGATCTAAAAGAACAATTGATTTCTGAGGGATAGGAATGCACAGAGAAGTATGTGCTTCTACCATCTGAGTGTTAGCTGTAGGTTCCTTGACCATGAGAAATCCCGGCATATTGTCTCTCTCAAGCTCATATTCCTCATCTTCATGGTCTAGGTCATTCTTAAACAAAAAAAAATATTCAAGATTGACAGCCTTATCATCTATAAAACTGATTACCAGACTGTCATCATTTTCAAAAGAGGAAGAGATTTCACCAACACTTTCTTGACTATGTGTGCACTGCAAATGTGCTGCAGCTTCGGCTGAAACAAGACCTTTCAAAAGTAGATCTATCTCATCTTCAGAGAAAGGAGACAATGCCTTTTGTTTTCTTCTGCTTAAACAGTAATTATCTTTATACAACAGGGCATTCAAGCTATCATTTATTACTGAGTTATTGAAAGGAGATTCATCAGTTACCTGCACAAAGATCCCATCTTGTTGTTCATGAAATGACCATATTACCTCCTCATGAAGGCCTTGGTCAATAACTTTGTCTTCTTCATTCCAGATGGTCTCAACAACAGAGCTCTCCTTCATGGGATTCAAAACAAGGTTGTCTTCATCATCGCGATGTGAATCTAGATCTGAAGTAGCTATCATAACATTATAACATTCTGCAATATGCATGTTGTCTTCTTCTGTGGGCAGATCTGAAACAAGCTCTTCTCTTTCATCATTTTCAGCCATGTGGCCATCTTCAACCTGTTGATCTTGATTCTGCCATAAAATTTCCTGATCATCTTGATAGGTATCCTCTAGGTTCTCTTCATGTTGCTGAAATGGATTCTTGTGCAGAGCCTCCATGATCTAATCATCCATGAAATTATCATCTTCATAATATTTCTCAAGGCTTTCAATAAAAGTAGAGCATGTTTGCAACAGTCATGAACTAAATTTAATGATGGATAAGATACTTGATATCTTTCAATGAACATGGTATGAAAATCCTTTAAACAGTAAATACAAGCAGGCGGCAAATTTTCATACCAAGGTTGGGCTTCACCTTCCAGAGTGGCCAGGAATATCTTCATCAAGCAATCTTCAGGAAAATCCACTTTCAACTTGCGAATATGCATATGAAATCTAACCAGATGTAAAGTAACATCTTTCTTACCATCATTGTTAAATGTAGGAAGATTCCTTGACCAATCTACCTTGGGTATCTTATTCGGAAAACCTAGAATGTGATCTCGGCTCATGGGAGCATATCTTCTCATGATTCGCTCCATATTGAAAATCTCACGGCTACTCATATCCCTGCAGTGAAGTCACCATGAAGCATCGATTTCTGGATTGTTCAGTGAATGGAGTCACCGGGTGAATGCTCTCAACCTTCTTATGTCTGATCGTTGTTCACCATCAACCATCAGATCTGAACTTGGTACACGTACTGGGGCAATTTATAAGTCAAGTGTTACGATTACAAGCTAGACCGGAGATCGACAGAAGCAGCGTTTATCTACTATGCACTCGCAAAGCAATGTGCAGCTCAAAGGCTACCTGGTGTGACTTCAGACTCCGTTTCTAGCTATAAATCAAATAACACTAACAAGCAAACCAGTTCTTCCCCAGTGGAGTCACCACTATGTTAGTGCTCAAATCTGCCTTAGGCTGAAATAAGGCAAGTCTCAAGGCCACATCAAACCACGCTCAGCCTCGTAGCTAGCCCTACGAGGATAGGAGAGGGCTCTCTCCAGGTCAAACTCGGCAAAAGGTAATTAAGAAGGCTCGAGATGACCGAATTTATTATTGATTTTAGGCTAGGTATTAAGTACAAAGAGTTTAGGATTGATTTTTATGATTTTGTTGAAATCAAGGGAAAGGCAATTTTGGGTGTAGGGATGAGGCACAGTTTTTACAGAGGTCCACTTGGGGCAATATAGGAAATTATTTTGATGCCTTAAAGCAGGTGTTATGGATAGATCAGACCAGTGAGAGGCTAAGGAGATCAAGGGGTCGCAAGGATTCTCCTTAAACTGAAGAAAACATAGAATATTAAACAAATTTAAAGGCAGAGCATAGCAATTTCATGGATTCTACCTTAACACTTCATTTGCTTAATAGGAGAAGATTCAATAAAGATAATGATTCACATACACAACTTACAAATACTGAGATAAAAACACCATCAAGACATAAAGCCACATGGATCCCAAGTAGTGCTGCAAAACCCTGGTCTTTCCTTTGCTAAAATGCTGGTAAAATATGTACAATATAGTCTCAAACCTATCCCAAGAGTCCAACCATGAAAATTTCTAAGAAAGTACATGATATATGCAAGCTAACACATTTCCTTGCCTCCAGGAGTCGCGCTCATCATCCTAGGAGCTGTTTCAACCAATTCTAAACTGAGCACTACAATCTTGGCAATCAAAACAACTTGCCTCTATAAGCTAGGAAACCAATTCATTCATTAATTTTTTGCCATTTTATGAATGAATCTTCTAGAATAAGTAAAAAAGTGTCATGTCAATATGAAATTACATCAATTACATCAAAGAGGATGAAAAATCCCACCAAAAAGTCAAAACTAGTCAATGTTACGTTTTCCTGAGCTAAAGGTGCAAAACTGGCAAATTTTCCCAACGCGTAGCGCACCATTTATCAACGCGTAGTACGCCTTTCAGGCCACTTTTGAGGCACTTCCCAGCATCCAAATGAGGCACAAGTGGGCTTTTTGGAAAGGGATGGATGTATAATTTCCAGCCCAAGTGGAATTTCTCAATTTGGTGGCCATTTGCCTCCTCCAAAATTGCAATCTCCCAAGACTACTTTCTGTGTGTCCAAAAAGTGACACAAGGTCATTTTTTGCTTGTTTTTTGACCTTTTGGGGGCTCAGATCTCCATGAAACGTCTTGGCAGTGGTTGAGAAAGTGTATTTTACCATGACAAATCCGAAAATGTTGATTTTTCGTGAAATGGATCTCCCCAATTTAAGGGTAGCGCACGGCGCGCTACGCGTTGAGGGCAAAAACCTGTTTTTGGCACAAAAATTCAAAATTGACCAAAATTGCTCCAAATTTCCTGAATTTTGAGCTGGAGGTGTCTCATTGAGCACCATGCCCACTCATGGTGGCTTCAGCCAAAATCTGAACTGGATCAGGCCTTTTCCTCCGTTTTAGTGCCTTGGCCAATCATCCTTTAAGTATCTTCATTTTTTATTTGCACACATGCATGCAGGCCCAATAATTATTTTTCATGTGTTGAAGCAAATCTTTGTCTCTAATGGCTTTAACCAACAACTTTTGCAAGTGAGTTTTCACCCGGATGAGCATTGATTCTCGATCGATAGGTGTCAAATCACGGGGTCTCCTACGGGCCAATTCCCCATCTTCACGAATCTTCCGCTGCTCATAAAGTTCATGCTCATCTTCCAACTGTTTGTTGCGCTGCTCTAAGTAGGTGATCAACAATTTTTCCATCTACAATTTCTTGTGCAGCAACTCATTCTCGGCCCTTTTCTCTCGGATGATCTCCTTGAGATTTGAGATAGGAGAGCTAGCATCAACATCAATGATATCAGTGTCCTGACCTCTTGAAGGACCCTCATCAATCATGGGCCTCTTGCCCCTGTCCTGGACCTGTACCTGTGCTGAAGAATATGGCGAGACCCCTTCCACATGATGTGGAGATAATACTCGTTGTGCCGATGAAGTCAACGAGACCCCTTCCACCTTGGGTGGAGATAGTACTCGTCATGTAGCTACAAATAAGGCTCTGGGGCCTTTCTGATATGTCACATATGCTGGAGCATCAACATGCTCAGTCTCATGAATGTCAAACTACTGTGAAGGCCCTCCCTCATCATGGACAATCTCAAAAGGTGGGTGTGGCACCGTGAAGAAGTCACGAGAAATGAAATCCTCCCAGGGAATACCCTGCTGTGCCAACTGATGCATCACTATGATCTTGATCAGTGCATAATGATATATACTTTTGAGTTGCTATGCGGGGTTCTTCCTTTACACTACGGGCACCATCTTTTCTATATTCCGGCACATGAAAAATGGAATGTTCATCATTCGTACCTGGGTAAAATGCATCAACAAACAGATATGGTACGAATATAAACGTGAAAATCTACCCTCACAAGTAAAATAGCTCATAATAAGCCTCATCAAGGGTGCATACTCCTCCCTTAGGAATCTGAAAGGAAAAACAGCAGTAAGGTGCCTCAT